>PVKS010006826.1:29509-76278 GCA_004027875.1 Aplodontia rufa | reverse complement strand
AGGGGCCGTTTGGACGCCCAAATGACGCACCAGAGGAGTCCGATTCCGAGCAGTTACTTCCCCCGTTCGCCACCTTCCCTCAGCTGGAGTAATTGAGAGGCTCTTGCTCCAGGTGGCCTGGGACCCTTGGGAACTTCTGTCCATTGTGGCGCTCTGTCCAGATCTCTTGGGACTTCAGTATGACTTTGTCACCCTTCCCTTCTTCCTGGCCGCTTCCATCTCTGCCCAGTCACCCTACCTAGCTGCAGTTCTCGCTATGGACTGGGTGAGGAGGTCTGGTTTGCTGATGTCAGTCCCTGTGGCCCTGGTCATAATCTTCTGGGTGGCCACAGGCCAGCTCCTGGGAATTACATCATCCCTGCTGCCCGAGGTAAGGGCAAGCAGCAGAGTGACGGAGCCCTTGGTTGGAGATTCTGGGAAGGAGCAGCAGTGTTTGGAAGCCTATAGTCTGTTGTTGTTGTACCAGGAATTGAACCTAGGGGTGCTTTACCACTGAGCCACATCACTAAACCTTTTATTTTTTTTATTTGGAGACAAGGTCTCGCTAAGTTGCTGAGGCCAGCTCTGAAGTTGAGATCCTCCTGCCTCGGCCTCCCCAGCTACCAC
Organism: Aplodontia rufa; assembly: GCA_004027875.1. NCBI lineage: Eukaryota > Metazoa > Chordata > Mammalia > Rodentia > Aplodontiidae > Aplodontia > Aplodontia rufa. The sequence continues at coordinate 75,672 of PVKS010006826.1, read as the reverse complement.
AATCACAGTCACATGCCACTGTGCCTGGCTAGGAAGCAAGCCTATAATCTTGAACTAGGACGGGGTCAGGAAAGAAATAAGCAGCAACTTCTGTGCCAGGCTGAAGGCCTGTGACACGTGCCAGGTCTTTGCTAGGGACAGAAGCCCCACCCTGAGGAGCTGCCTGAGCCTCTTGCCTGGCTGGTGCTGCCGTGAGCACTCTGGGCTGGGTTGATGGTGAGGGCTGCTGCTGTCACAGATCTCTCCTCCGGTGGCACTTGCTTTGGACCCTTTCCTGCGTGCCATGTTGCAGGAGGCCAGGTCCAAAGGCTGGTTGCAGGTGCTGTCCCAGCCTGGCGTTGTGAGGCCAAAGGAGCCCCCTCTCTGTGTCCATTGAAGCTCTGTGTAGACAGTGTACCTTGCCTGTCCCCCGGCTCTACACTAAGGTGTGGCTCGTCCCAGGGGGTGCTGCCGGGTGGGCGACGCGCTTTCTGAAGCTAGTAGATGTGGCTTGTGATCACCGCAGTATGGTGGTTTGACAGGGAAACAGGATGTAGAGTTTTGTACTCTGAAACCACGAAGCGTGAAGCTTCTTGAATCTTCCTTTTTTTTTTTTTTTTTTTTTTTGTTTTAAATTGGTACCAGGGATTAAACCCAGGGTTGCTTAACCACTGAGCCACAATCCCAGCCCTTTTTAATTGTGAGACAGGGTCTCACTAAGTTGCTTTGGGCCTCGCTAAGTTGCTGAGGCTGCCTTTGAACTTGGAATCCTCTAGCCTCAACCTCCCGAGTGGCTAGGATGACAGGCGTGTGTCACCACACCCAGCTGGGTGTTGCTTTTTAATTGCTCTCTTCTGTATAAAACTAAAATGCTGATGTCGACGGCTCCTCCATTCCCTCTCTGCCAACCACAGGCATCCCTCGGAAAGAGTGGCAGGGTGACTGATTCTTCAGTTGAAGAAAGTCAGCTTAAATGTCTTCCTGCCAGCAGTTTCCTCACCACAGCTTGGCCCTTCTGCGTTGCCAGGCGACAGGGCTTGGTGGGGGGTGACGTTCCTCCTGAGCACTCAGGCGTTCCCTTCTGTGACTGTGGGGTTCCCCTGTTTTCTGTCCTCCTCTCCCCACCCCTCAGGTGTGCCTTGGTCCTCTCCCCTTCCCATCTCTGGACATCTGCCCTTAAGAACCTAGCAAATTTGTTTTCCAAGAAGTAGATGGATCAGTGTGATTCAGAGACTGACAGTCTTTCCAGACTTTCAAGTTCGGATTTCAAAGTGTTCCTGGAGCTTGGGACTCGCTGCGTCTACTCTGGTGAGGGTGCTTATTCCAAGCTCGGAGTTCATTGTGGGGCAGGACCTTCCTGACATGGAAAGAAAACGTGTGCTATAGAAGTCCAGCCGTGGCAGATTTTCCTCTTTTCTCCACTCCCTCCTTCTCCTCCCCTGTGAAACCGGAGCCTCATGCATGCTAGGCACTCCATCTGCCACTGAGCTCTACCCTGGGCCCTAGGCAGAGTTTTTATTCTATGAAGTGGAATGTCCTTGCAGAGTTTAAACCAAAATTAGGGTTAGCTGGACACCAAGTGAAATTTGACCTTTAGATCATTTTTTAAATGTCTGTTTCATGCCAGGCCTGCGGTGGCACACACCTGTAATCCCAGCAGCTCAGGAGGCTGAGGCAGGAGAGTCACAAGCTCAAAGCCAGCCTCAGCAATTTAGTGAGGTCCTGAGCAACTTAGCAAGACCCTGTCTTAAATTAAAAAAATAGAAAAGGCTGGGGATGTGGCTCAGTGGTCAAGCACCCCTGGAGTTCAATCCCCAGTAGGAAAAATAAAAAATAGAAAACATCTGTCCCATGCAGTCCTTGAGACTGAAATGCAAATGTATCCCTACATTTTCACTTTCAAGATTTGGCAGCCCCACCAAGGAGGGAGCTTTTGGCTTTGAGGCATCAGCCAGATGGAGAGAGGAGCTTTGAGGTCTGCTGCCCTTTCTCCAGGTTCCTGAATTCCTAGCATGGGCAGCTGAGCAGGGATCAGGTCTGAACTTTGCAGTTCTTCAGCCTGTAGCTTTGGGCCAGCACAGCTGAAGACATGGACCGGAGTGCTTGGCACGTTGAGAAGGACTCAGCTACTCCCAAGCCGGGGTTTCTAGGAAGGGATGAAGTTTCTAAGATAACGGGCTAAGGGTTTTTTTGTTTGTTTGTTTGTTTGTTTGTTTTCCCACAACCCTCATTGAGGTGGTTACTGAGAGTTGATCAGCCCCAGGCAGAATTCTGAATGATTTCGTGGGAAGCTACAGTAACTGGGTTTCTTCTGAAGAAACTTCTAGGATGTGGGTTCCTTCCCTTGACTTCTCCAGCCACTTCCCTGTTTCTTCCAGTCTTCTTCCCTTGACCATTCTTTCATCTTTTAGTACCAGAGATTGAACCCAAAGCTGCTTAACAACTACTGAGCTACACATCCCTATCCCTTTTTATTTTCTATTTTGAGGCATGGGCTTACTAAGTTGCTTAGGGCCTTGCTAAGTTGCTGAGGCTAGCCTCGAACTTGTGATTCTCCTGCCTCAGCCTCCTGAGTTGCTGGGATTACAGGCATGGGCCACCCCAACAGCCCACATCCCCTTGACCGTTCTTGATTGCCTTTATTGGTCAGATGAGTTCATTTCTTCGCTTGTTCATGTTTCCATGTGAGACTTTCCTAAGCCCTGGGGAGCTCATGTTATTGCAGAGGAAACAGGACCCCTGAGCTTCAGTTCAAGTGGTGGTGAATGGTTTCAGGAGCGTCACTCCGTACATTTCACTTTTTTTTTTTTGAGGGACAGTGAGAGAGAGAATCAACTTTATTCAGTTGTTCACGTGGCCTTCACTGCTCCTAAACTTTGCTGTGTACGTGGTGCTGGGGTTTAACTCGCGTACTCATGCGTGCCAGGCAAGCCCTATAACCGCTGAGCCACCGCTCCAGCCCCATTGGAACAAATGTTTCAAGTAGGGGTAAGAAAAAGATACTCTTTGTTCATGGATTCATTTTTGGCTCCCTTAAAGTGTTGTATTTCAGAGCAGGCGGTGGCCTTCATCTCTGCAAATGGCGGCATGTTGGTCTGGGTTCTCCCAGGCTTGCAATTCAAGTCTCTCAGTCTCAGGCCCAGGCCAGCTGAGCAAAGCTGGGGAAGTCTGGGAGCTCTGTTTTCACAATGACCCAGGCACTCACCCAAAGTGGTAGAAGACCTCTGTAGTGGGCTCTTTTTGGACCATTTTTTGGAAGGAAATTGTGGAATTTAAGGTACCATTTTAATTTATGTAGGCTCATCTTTTTTATGGCCCCACCCCCAACACACAAGACCATAGGCAAATAGGCAGATGAAATTCCTCAGCCTGCCAGGCATGGTGGCACATGCCTTTAATCCCAGTGACCCCGGAGGCTGAGGTAGGAGGATCACAACTTCAAGGCCATCCTCCAGCAACTTAGCAAGGTCTAAGCAACCATACAAGACCCAGTCTCAAAAAATAAAAAGGGATGTGACTCAGTGGTTAAGCACCCCTGGGTTCAATCCCTGGTACCAAGAGAGAAAAAATTCCACAGACTGAAATTCTGAAATTTACATTGCCCTGTGCACAAAATAATCTTATATCAATTAGGAACGATTACATTGAACTGCAAATAGAAAAATAAAAAAAAAGAGTGGCCTAAACACACAAGGATTCCTTCTGTCACTTAAAGGAAGACTTGAGTTAGGCTGTCTGGGATTGGTTTTCTGATTGCATGGTTACCTGAGATCTAGTCTTCTCTGTCACTCCATTATAGCATGCGAATCCTTTTCTTAAAATAACCACATAGCCTGATAGGACTTCTGGAGCTCCAGCCATCACATCCGCTTTTCTGGATGGAAGAAGGAAAACACAAAGGGAAGGGACATATGCCTCTTCTGCTTTAAAGAGTCTACTTGGAAGTCTCTCTCAACCCGTTGATTCCATTTCATTGCTAGAACCTACCCGTGGAGTCAGAGGCTTGGCTTGGCGTCTCCTAGCATGCTATGCAGGGGCGAGTGGATCTGAGGAAGCAGGTAACAGATTGCCACATCTGTGCTGTGGTTTATCTTCTAGAAAGACTTTGGGCTGGGAAGACAGGTACGTGGGCATAGGGGATAGAGCAGGCATAGGTTCCTTTGGAAGAGGGGACTGTCCCTGTCTGCACCTCTCTGCTGCACTACTTGGTCCCTTTATGGTGTGTGAAGAGCTTCCGTCCCCTTGTGTTGGAGTCCTATAAGGAAATGCTAGTTTCCTGCAAGGGTATAGGGTGTGTGTGTGTGTGTGTGTGTGTGTGTGTGTGTGTGTGTTGTGAAGTCACGGAATCCATTTGCACTTTCAGACTTTTTTTTTGTGCTGGGGATTGAACGCAGGAGCCCTCTACCACTGAGCTACGTACCAGCCCTTTTTGTTTTGAGTCAGGGCCTCGCTAAGTTGCCCAGGCTGGCCTGGAACTTGAGCTCCTCCTGCCTCAGTCCCCTAAAAGTTAGGGTTGCAGGCGTGCACCACCTCGTCTGGCTCCGACTTTCTTTTAAAGCACTGATGAACTGACTCCTTTCCCGTTGTCGCGTCTTGGGTGCCAACCTTTGTGTTTGAACCGGACTGCGGCGTTGCCTTTCAGCTGGTCTTCCCTCTTCCTCTTGCCACCGTTTGGCTCTAGTCCTCCCATCAGTTCTCTTGGTAGCCTTGCTCAAAACTAGCATGACGGATGATTTGTGTGTCAGATCGGCTGGGCCATGGGCTAGGGGTGTGGTCAAGCATTATTCTAGGTGTCTCTGCAAGGTTGTTCTTGGATGACAAGGACATTGCCCCCGTAGTGTGTATGGTGGGCAGGGGATGGCAGGTGGCTCAATCAGTTGATGGCTGACTAGAAGCAAGAGTGGCCTGCCCTGAGCACGGGATTCCTGCACCAGATGCCTCGGACTTGAACTGCAGCATCGGCTCTTTCCCAGGTCTTGCCAACCTCCCTGAAGGCATGAGCCTGTTCCTTAAAATGAATCTGTCTATACATTCATGTTCTGCTCCTTTCTAACACAGCACATTTCTTCTGTCCCCAGCGTCGAGCACCACGCACCGGGTGTCTCCAGTCTGGCTGGCCCTGTCCTCTCCCCTCCCGGCATCTGTGCTATACTTGAGCGTGCCCCCTCCCCGCAGCTTCTGTCGCTCCTCAGTTGCTGGGAACATTGTGTCTTGCAGTTTGAGTAATCACGGAATGTTTCGCACCATTGCGTATTCGGCTCTTCCCACAATGTTTTCCTCCCCAGACTGCCTGGCTCTGTGATGGTAGCTATTAGCCACGCACGGCTACTGACCTATAGATTAGCAGGACATGGAGCTATGCATTTGGGTCGTCAGTTAGTAGCCACTGTTGAAGTGCTCAGCAGCCACATGTGGCCGATGGCTACTATTTGGGGACCCTGCAGTGAGAGAATATTTTCATTATAGCAGAAAGTTCACTGCACAGGGCTGCTTAGCTGTGACCTTTGCCTGATTCAAAGGAAGGCACAGGTCAGAGTACTTTTATCAACCCTTCCTGCAGCGCCCCCTCCCTTCCTAAGCTTTCCTGTCACACTACTTCCTTAAAACTTGGTGAAAGTCAAAGATCTTTGAAAACAGACATATATGTGCCTGGGTTCATAAATTATAAACATCAAGGTATCAGTCTGTTCCTTTCGGATGTCGTACATGCACTGTGGGTCGGGTTGGTTAACAGCCACAAGCTTCCGCTATACAGTGCTTATATAACAGCCAACTCTTCTCTGCTGCTTCCTTTGTGCCTGTTCTAATAAAGTGTTCAGGGTTACACACCTGAGTAGACTGGCCACTGAGGTCCTGATCTGTGTCCCTAGCCTCTAAACCACGGGTTAAGAACCTTCCCTGATGGGGGAACCATCCCAGAAGCCGATGTCATTCCTCCACAAGATACCCATTTAACACATGAGTTCTTCAGGGGGAAACGGCAATAGAAGAAACCCATAGTAGCTTATCTGTGCGTTAGCATCACCCCTGGTTAACAAAGTTTACACATATTGATTGCTACTGTTTTGACAATGTTTCCACCTCTTCTGTATCCTGTATCGCTATATACTTCTAATAAATGTGGAAAAAAAAAAAAAAAACAACCTGCCCTGGGGGCTGGAGCAGTGGCGTGGTGGTTATCACACATGCTGGCACGCGCGAGGACAGGGGTTTGAACCCCAGCACTGTATACACAAGGAAGGGTCGGAGCAATGAAAGTCATGTGAAAAACTAAATACAAAATTTGATACTCACTCTCTGTCCCTTTTTCTCTTAAAAAAAAAAAAAAAAGCCCTCTCCTGGAGCGCGAGCTGCTTAAGTGAAGAAACTGCATCTTGTCCTCTTGTCCTTTCTGCACTTGCACGGTGCAGGATGCATGCTGGGGAAAGGTGCTGGCAGTAAGGAAGGGACCCTTGCATCTGAGAATTACAAAGGCCAGAGGCATGAGCATCTCAGCCCAGAGATTTCTGGATTCTTCTACATGGTACCTTATCCTTTTCCTGTGATTTGGCTGGGGGGAGATGAAACCCAGGAGTACTTTACTCCTGAGCTACACCCCTAGTCCTTTTTAACTTAACAGAGGGCCTCGCTTAGTTGCTCAGGCTAGTGTCCAACTTGCAACCCTCCTGCCCCAGCCTCCCCAGTTGCTGGGATTATGGACACATGCCTCTGTGCCCAGCCTATGATTTGTTCCTCACCATTCAGAGAAAACATCACCAACTCCTCAGACCTGTTCTACTTGGTGACACCAGGTGGCAAGTGGGGAACCTGCCAGGAGCCGTGGCTCAGAGTTCACACTGGCCTAACCTCCCCAGGCAGGGGACCCAGATGCTCTCCTGGCCCTATCACACGGCTGTTCCTGTCTTGCCCAAACATTCCTCAGTAGCCTGAAGTGATGAGGGCTCCACTTACCAGAGGGGCTCAGGATGTTGGCTTGGGTACCCTGCCCCTCTTTCCAACAGTCTGCTGTGGCCACCACAGCCTGTGGCAGCTACACACTTGGACTGTTACAGGTCCCCGGGCTTTTCCTTGGAATGTGCTAACCTGGGTAGTGAGTTGTACTGACTCTCCATAGATTGAGCCCTCATTTCCTTCTGTGTCTCTCAATCTTGAACTTTTTTGGAGCCCCTCTGGGTGGTGCAGGTTGAGTGTGGTTAACAGAAATGAGGGTGTGTGTGTGTGTATGTGTGTGTTGGATTGTTACTCAAAATGTTCTGGCTTTTAGAATGTTTTGGATTTTGGAATTTGGGGTCAGGGTTGCTCAAGTAGTGAAGTCTATACAAATATTCCAAAGTAAAAACTCCAAGATCTGAAACTCTTGTGGTTCCGAGCATTTCAGATAAGGGCTGCTCAACCCTAGTTTAAAGCACGCCGAGGCCGGCTGACCCAGGAGTGCACTATAGCTTGCAGGTGGAGGTCGGACCCTTTGGGGACTCCACTGCTCCTTTGGCTGTGCTTAGGTTGCCACACAGCATATAGGGCCAGGTGTCCCCGGGAAGTGTAAGGGCTGTAGAAGATGGGAGGAGGGAAGCCAGCATCCCTGGCTGATGAAGGACTTGGAGAAGTACCTGTTTCTAAGAATAGATGCTTCAACATCCTGGTGGTGAAGACTCCAAGTGCCTTCAAGGAGTTCGCAGTTCTTGCTGAGAAACCCAAATGAATAGTAAAATAATCCAAGAGACATGTTGCCAATATGTTCGTAGAGTCGGGAGGTTTGCAGAGGCTTTTCAACATACGCTATCTTAGGAGGTAGCTTGAGGCTGAAATAAGTAGAGGAGTTTTTCCTGTGTGTTCAGAGAGGATAGTTTCCCCGCTTCCTAGATTTTGCAGCTTTCAGCTTGCAAGAGGCGAGATGGAGTGAATGGGAATTCGCCAGATCTTGAAGGAAAGGCATTTACTTGGCATGGCTGGGTGCCTGCCAGCCATTTGGGGATTTTCAGGTGAACTGTTCCATCAGCACTAACGGGTGTTTGCAAGGGTAGATGCGCCCAGAGACAGCTACTTGTTTGAACCATGGGAGGAAAAGCAAACGAAACAAAAAATCACAAATGCCTGAAGATGATTGGCCACCAAGAGAGTTGTTTGCAGTGTGTGTGTCGCATAGCTGGGCACCTTAACTATTTCTCAAATTGTTGCAGCGTGCAGGCCACCATGCTAGCTTTGGGAACTCAGTGACACAGTTGTGTGCTCCAGAGCTTCTCTGGTCACTAGTGGAGATGCTGCTGCAAGGAGATCACAGAAATCCATTGCTGTGTGTGAAGGAGGCTCTGAAGCTGGAGGGGGGTCCTCTTCCTGTAGCACTTTGGCCCCAGGGGTTCTGGCCAGGACTGTCTCATCTTATCATGGAGTACACCTTGGTTTCCCTGGGTTTCGTGTTGTTTGTTTCCTCTCCTCCTCATCTCCCTGATCCTCTTCCTGGGTCTCTCCCTGCCCTGCAGGCCAAGGGCAGAAAGAACACTCTGAGCTTCCAAATTACAGGGGTTGGTGTTGACTTAGGTTCCTTTGTTTGGCATGGGGCATGGGTGTGTCCCCTGCCTCTGCTGATGGCAGCCCATCACAAGTGAAGCCAGGAAACTCCCAAGGTGTACAGGGTGCTGACTAGTGGGACACCAATCAGTCCTGGCCAAAGCAGAGAAGTGCCCAAATAAGGGGCCAGCTGCTACTCAGTTACTCCCTTGGGTAGTGTTTTTTTTCTTTTGTAGCAGGAATTGAACCCAGGGGTGCTTAACGACTGAGCCTCATCCCCAGTCCCTTCTTTTATTTTGAGACAGGGTCTCGCTCAGTTGCTTAGGGCCTTGCTGAGTTGCTGATGTTGGCTTTGAACTTGCGATTCTCCTGACTCAGCCTCCCGAGCCACTGGGATTACAGGTGTGTGCCACCACGCCTGGCCTGCCTTCTGGTTTTTGAGGCTTTCTTGTCTCAGAGGCTGGAGGAATGCTAATGCCTTTGAACCTGCTTATTTCAGTCCTGTTGGCAAGCAGCCTCCCAGGGGATGAAAGCAGAGCCCAGGATTGGCTCATGAAGGTTTGGCGAGTGGCATGTGGCGGTGAGGACAGATGGACACTCTGGCCTGTCCCGGTTGCCTCTTTTCTCTGAATCCAGGAATTAGCCTCCTGGTGACAGGCTTAATGATGTCTCTTAGTGATTGGTTTTCTTTGTAACCTTAGTTTTTTAGTGGTCAGAATACGGTGTGAGGGGCCTTGGAGTCCTTATTTGGAATGGTGGTGGCATATAGGCCACAGATGGGTAATTGTTTCTACGTCAACAGAGTGTGATTGTGGCCTTCCTTAGCCAGGTGGCAGGTAGGAGCTGGGGATTTTTCTGCACCTGGGTGTTGGGTAGAGATGGAGGACATGACCAACGCACCTGGCTGGAGGCTTTGGAGAGGGACATGGGTTCATCTCCGTCCTGGGTGCTGTGGTGATAATGTGCAAGTGGCACTTACTCTGCGGAACAGAGCTCTTGTTCCGCATGTTCATCTGTTCCGCAGTGGATGGGTAGTTCAGTCTACTTTTGGTTGAATTATCTACCAAATGCTGGGAAATTTAAGCTCAGTGGTGTTAATGGTTTGGATATGAGTGTCCCCCAAAGCTCCAGTGTCGCATCCCATGCAGGAATTTCGGAGGTAAAATGATCAGCTCGTGAGAGCTGGGATCTCATCAACCCGTCCTTCTTTGCACTGACTGGGTGGTGACTGTAGGCAGGTGGGGCGTGGCTGGAGGAGGTGGGTCTCTGGGGGGGTTCACTTTCCTGGGACCCCTTCCCAGCCATCATGAACAGAGCAGCTCTCCTCCACCACACCCTTGCGACTTTATGTCCTGCCTCACCTTGAGCGCAGAGCAGTGGGGTTGGCTCATCATGAACTAAATCTGTGAAACTGTGAGTCAAAGTAAACTTTCCCTTCTTCTAAGTTGTTGTCAGATATTTTGGTCACAGCGACGCTACAGCTGACTAATAATGTGGGAGTTCAAAATGGAGGGAAACCGGTAAGCCCGGAAGAACAGGACTGCTGACTATGAGGAAGAGGCTGAGGGATACCAAGAACTTTTTTTTTTTTTTTTTTTTTTTTTTTTTTTAGAAAGCATAAGAAGAAGATATGGATTATTTGACGAGTCCCGCAGTACTGCACAGAAGATGAGGCGTTCAAAATGGGTTTTAAAGACTGTGTAGGAGTCCCCTAAGTGGGGATGAGGGGGACAGGGTGTGTGTCCCTGGCAGAGGGAATGGCATGTGTAAGAATTAGAAAGATTGCCAGGTATCCTAAATGCAATTATGTGAAACTAAATGAAGGGAAGATAAAAGGAGCCATGTGAGGTGACATGTGGGAGACCAGTTAGAAAGGTTTAACAATCATCAGTGTAGAAATGAAGCTGACCTGGGTATGGTGACGCTCATCTGTAATCCCAGCAACTCAGGAGGCTGAGGCAGGAGGATGGCAAGGTCAGAGCCAGCCTCAGCAACTTAGCAAGGCCCTAAGCATCTTACTAAGACCTTATCTCAAAAAATAAGAAGGACTCAGGATGTGGCTCATGGTTAAGCACCCCTGGGTTCAATCCCTGGTGTAAAAGAAGCTGGTGCTGGGATTGTGTGCTGAGGTTTCCTTGGGACTCATTGGTTACAGAGCCAGGGGTGTCGAGGGGTTGAACAGCCTTGGCTAGCGCACTAGACAGCGTGGAGGTGCAGGTGGTGGTGAGCGTGTGAGCCTCCCCGTTGGTGGAGTGCAGCCACAGGCCAGTGTTCGTACCTGTCCTCTGAAGTGGTCAGAGCCTCCCAGCTCTGGGTCCCAGGCTTCTCCTGGTTAGCCATGTGCCATGGGCCTGAACCGGTTTCCTTGGGTGTGAAATGGGCTCAGCAGTACCCGTTGGGCTCCTGCTGGGGATTTAATAATCACCCTGCATGGCTCCTTCTATCCTCCCTCCACCAGGGCAGTGGAAGTAGGGTACAGGGAGGGGTGGACTTTCCCAGGACCTGCACCCTGGTTTTGCCCCTCCCGCTTTGCATGGGCAACATTTTGACTCTTGTGTTCTCTTTGCCATTCACATAGGCATTTCATTGTTTGTGGTTTGCATATTTCATTTGTTATTTAAATGTTTATTTTGGTTTCACTGTTCTTTTAGTGACTAGTGATTTCTTGAGTTTGACGATGTGGCAGGGAAATAGCAAAAGCAATCACTGAACCAAAGGATTCCACGCTTTTTTTTTTTTTTTTTTTTTTTGGTACTGGGGATTGAACCCAGGAGTGCTTAACCACTGAGTCACACCCCAGCCCTTTTTTATTTTGAGACAGGGTCTCACTAAGTTGCTGAGAGTTCGCTAAGTTGCTAAGGCTGGCTTTGAACTTGCAATCCTTCTGCCTCAGTATTCCTCGACTGGGATTACAGGCATGTGCCACTGTGCCCAGCAGCTCCCACATTTTTTACAACTTCCTGTTATGGAATTCCTCAACTATACATGGAAGTCACGGGAATAATAAATGGACCTCCATGTACCATCGCCAGCACCCTGACTGCTGAGAACTTCTTGCTGGTCACCTCCCCTCCCTCTCTGGCTTTCCTCCTGGCTATTCTAAAGCTATTCACAGATACCAACCATATCACTTCAACCCTAAATGTCTTTTTTTTTTTTAAAGATGGAGAAAGAATAATGTATTTTTTAAGAGGGACAGTGAGAGAAAGAATCAATTTTAATTAGTTTTTCATGTGGCTTTCATTGCTCCAACACTTCGTTGCATACGTGGTGCTGGGGTTTGAAGACATGTCTTTGCACATGCCAGGCAAGTGCTATAATGCTGAACCCATGCTCCAGCCCCACGAATCAATTTTTAAAAATTTTTCATCTAGTTCTGGTTTCTCAGATACTTAGTTGCATATACGATGCTGGGGTTTGAACTCGGGTCCTTGCACGTGCCAAGCAAACACTCTTAAAGCTGAGCCACTGCTCCAGCCCCCTAAATAACTTACTTCTAACAGAAGAACCTTCAAAAGATCACATCCTCACACCTAAGTTAATAATCATTCTTGAATATTGGCTAGGACTCAGTCCTTTCTCAGATTTCCTTGGCTCTTTTTAAAAATGTATAGTTGAGGTTGGCTTAAAGCCTTTGAATGGAACCAGCTGTTATCTTTTGGTTTGCTAAATAGTGTGGACCGCCCCTGATCCCTCATTAGGTTGTCGCTCCACCCAGTGACATAGTTTTGCGTTTAAAGAACTGTTTTAGGTAAATAACAAAACAATAGCTGATGAAGAAACAATTTGTAAATTTGTATCAAAGAGCAGTTTTGTAAACTTCTAATGGAAAAAAATTGCAAACTTAGGATAATAAGGAAGATAACAAAGTAGCCCTGTGGCACCCCAGCCTACTGACTCCCTGTGGACACGGACACCATGTGTTTTCAGTATGGTAACCAAGGCTTCCTGGGTGTTATCAGAGGCCTTGGCATTCTGATCTGGGAAGTTGAGTGACTTGTTCAAGGTTGTGCATTCAAAACAATGGTCATTGTTGGTACCAGGAATGTGCCCTGTGTCTCCCGGTTCTCTGGCACAGTTCGCTGCCTCATAGTGGCCTGACTGTCTTGGCTGATCAATGCCAGTTCTATGCAAGGCGTTGGAATGTGTCTTGTTAGCGTTCTGGCGTGGTAAGAGCCCGGGTCCCTGGGGTCCTGTTTGCCCATGTGTGCTGCCTGGAAGTGTGCACAGCTGTGCTCACAGTACCCAGGTAGAGTGCCTACAGAGGCAGAACCAAGCCATGGGGAGCTGCTGGTCCCTCCACTGGAAGGGAAGGAGAACTTCGCCAAGGGCATCTCACATCTCCAGGTCCTGTGGCAGGGAGATGCTGTTCCCAGGTCCAGCACCCCAGCTTTTTGTCCACCCACCTCCCTGGTCAGAGACCAGCACCTGTTTGTTAGCTGCAAAGGGCTGTCATGTGATGTGATCCCAGAGCTCAGGGATTCTTCTCCTGCGCAGTCTCCCAGTTCTTCCCTGCCCTGTGGCTTAAAGCAACACTGTCCACTCCCTCCAGATGTCAGCTGATGAACCAGCCACCTTTTACGATCTGGACCTGCATCATGCACCCTGGTGGAAGGGTGAAATGGCTTCCTTGAGAGGTGTGTGTGTCTTGTAGACCTTGAGACTAGAAGACGCTGGTGGTTCATGTGTGGAATGACACTCTGGGAGGCCAAGGCAGACAGGAAGCACAGGAAGGCAGGAATAGCCCTGCTGGCCGTGGGGAAATGCACCGTAGTGCAGGAACTCTGATTTAGTGATGTCTGAAGAATTGAGAGGTGGGCAGAGGAAAGGGTTATGGTGTGGGGGATGTGCGTGTGGCTGACCTGGCATAAGGGAAGGTGACCTGATTTGGGGCTGGTAAAATGCAGTCTTGTCCTTTTGAACAGGCCATCTAATGGGTCAGACTCTTGGATTTTTGTCTGTGAGATGAAATGGTTGGCCTGTATCGTTTCTGTCTCCTTGAGCCTAGAGACCCTGTGCTTTGCTTCTATGGGCTGGGGGTGGTGGCCGGCTCCCTGGGGGTGCAGTTAGATGAGTGCTGTAGTCCAGACAGCGTGAGCAGGGAAATAGGGGGAGGCCCAGGAAGGAATGTGGGTGCACCCTCCTGGCAAGAGTGGGCAGGAAGAGCCCAGCATCTGTTGTGTCCCTGCATTACGAGGAAGGATTTGATGTGGGGTGCGTTATTTCTGGAAGCCCACTGTGCGTGGCTGGCAGGCTATGGTGGCTGCCACTCATGGTGAAGGGGACAGAGATGTGAGAAGGGATCCTAGGAATAGCCGGCTGGCCTGTCTGCACAACCCGATGGGGCTCAGTGGCATCCTATGCCCTGGGGAGCACAGGGCTGGGATCCCTTCCTGCCTGTAGGTTTTAGATGAGTTAGGGGACTCTACAGGGCGGTGCCAACCTGTAGAGTTGGCCAGAGGGACATGTGCTGCCCGAGGGGAATGGGCGGCCCTGTGGCATGGTGTGGACGTGCATGCTGCGTCCAGAGGCCAGGAGCCAGCTCACGTTTAGCACCGAAGATAAACAGAAGTGGACTCAATCCTGGGGGACCCTCCGCGGTGTCCCCACCCGAAACCTTTGAGTCAGACCCCCCAGTCAGACTGAGGACTAGGGATTATCCTGCCCGAAACTGGGTCAAAAAAATTTCAAATACATACCAATTAGAAAGAAGAATATAATGGGGCCCCCGTGTGTTGATCATTCACCTTCTGCAATTAACCTTTGGCCAATCTCATTTCTTCTGTCCACATCCTCCACCCCCAGCTTGCTCTTCTCTTGTAACTGTGTTTTGGGGCCAGTAATAGCTGTTTAATTTTTATTTTTAAGTAATTCATCTTTGACCCCAGGACAGAGCAAAACCGTTTGACCTTTGTTTTTCTGACCCCCTGAGGCCCCTGTGACAGATGATACATTAACAGCTGTGAGGCCGTCGGCTTGCACAGCTGCAGGCCCCATGGCTCTTCCGATCACCTGGTGTCCTCGTGTTTGTCTAAGGATAAACCGCGCCGTGGATCTGTTTATAATGTACGTAGTTGGGAGAATGATCTACAGTGCAGTAAGTTCATAATGGCTCAGGCTGTACGCGGTCATCTCTGGGACTGAGTAATGATCCGCATATGTTGGATAAATTTTTAGATCTGTACGCACTGATTTGGGGGCCAGGGTACAGTTGAGTGGTAGTGTTACTGTGGCCTGGGGAGATGGCTATGGCACTCTGCTCCAGATGTGTTCAGGATCAAATTGGTAGGAAAATAGGTTTTATTCAAAACCACCTTTGATAGAAAATAGAAGAAAAATTTTTTTAAAAAAGAGGACAGAGAGAAAGAGAAAATCAATTTTTATTGAGTTTTTCACATCTCTTTCGTTGCTCTGACACTTAGTTGTGTACATGGGTGCTGGGGTTTGAACCCATGTACTTGGGCATGCCAGGCAAGTGCCGTAACTACAAAGCCACTGCTCCAGCCCAAAGAAACTTCTTTTTAATAGCATCCTTGCCTAGTATGTGTAAAGTCCTGGGTTGCATCCCCAGTACTGCAAAACAAAACAATAACAGATCCAGAATTTTTTTTTTAATCAGGAATTGAACCCAGGGGTCCTTCACCACTGAGCTGTATCCCCAATTCTTTCTATATTTTATTTTGAGACAGGGTCTTGCTAAGTTGCTTAGGGCCTCAATAAGTTGCTGAGGCTGACTTTGAACTATGATCCTCCTCCCTCAGCCTCCCAAGCTGCTGGGATCAAAGGTGTGCACCACTGTACCCATCAGATCCAGGAAAACTGAGTTAGATGGAAAGAGTGGAAAAGCTCTCTGATGCAAGTTAGTAAAGTTGGAAATGGACAGAAGTATTCCATAGATCAAATCTGCCGTTTTGAAGTAGAAAAGGACTGATGCTAATAAATTTGACTAATTAAAAATGAAATAAAACTAGAAATACTAATTATAAAAATAATCAAGGAACTGAATGAGCTTAATGTAATTCTTTCTACAAAATGCTTTTGAATGGACACTTGCTTATTTGGGGATAATTGTCCCTGGGCCTCATGCATACTAGGCAAGCCCGCTACCACTGAGCTACACCGCCAGCGCTTTTTTAAAATTGTGAAGTGTCGAAGTTGCTGAGGTTGTCTTCCAAACTTCAGTCCTCTTGCCTCAGCTTCCTGAGTCACTGTAATTACAACAATAGGCTTGACAGGATAATTCTGATTATTAATGTTTTTGTTTTTTTTTTGGTACTGGGGATTTAACCCAGAGGCACTTAACCCCTGAGGCACATCCCCAACCCTTTCTATTTTTTATTTTGAGGCAAGGTCTTGCTAAGTTGCTGAGGCTGGTTTCAAACTTGCAATCCTCCTGTCTCAGCCTCCTGAGTGACTGGGATTAAAGGCACCTGGCCTGATTACCATATCTGTATCTAAAACATCCTCAGAGGCAATCCAGTAGTATCAAAAATGTCTGATGCGCATCCCTGGCTGCTCCCCATTTAACCTCCTGCTGGAGTTTGAAAGGGGAGTGGGAGGAACTTTCTAGATGAGAAGGCTCAGGCTCTCTCTTAAATGATGATACCTAGGTAGAAATCACAGCTTTAGTAAAACTGACAAGAGACGTTGTCTCTTTTCCACTTTGTTGCTAGTCCTGCATCCCCACTGAGGCCCACAGGGGTTTTGGACCATGTTTTTAAAGTGCTTTGATCTTGCTCAGATAGGTTGGAAAGGGATCTGAGAGTTCTCCATGAACTTCTAGCTGGAGGAGGATTCTTTCCAGCCCTGTGTACAGCTTCCTCCAGAGAGGCAAGGACAGAATTGCATCACACTGAAAAATAAAATCAGAGACAGAAAGCCCCTGGGCCCTTTCCTCTGCACCCAGCCCAGGACTCAAGAGGAGGAGAAGCCGGGCTCCATGGCATTTGATGCCCCTCCCTCTGTCGTGGTCACTGCCCACTGTGCCCTGCTGGCCTCATGCTTGAGCAGCCTTTGCTGCTGCAGGCCAGTGTTTTTCTAGTCTTCTTGGGAAGAAAGTGCTCCCCACCCCGTCCCAACGCACGCTTAGCCATCTAGGGGCTGTGTACACTCAGCCACGTGCTACTAAGTAAACCCCAGAGAATTCCTTCAGGTTTCAAGTGTGAAAAGCATCCAGGGGTGAAGAAAGCAGTCACAGGGCCTGAATGGGTGTGTAGTTTTAATAGATGGAGAAATGGTGACCATCCAGTGTTTTCCCTGTATCTCATTCATCCTCCTGGTTTCCCCCAAGAGCAGAACCTATGTCATTCCATATAGCATGTCTTGGGATGTAGGGGAAGTTAAGCTCAGAAAGGGCACAAAGCCGCCGGTCATGGTGGTGCATGCCTGTAATCCCAGCTCATCCAGAGGCTGAGGCTGGAGGATCACAAGTTCACGGCCAGCCTCAGCAACTTGGTGAGAACCTGTCTCAAAATAAAAAAAAAGGGCTGGGGATGTGGTTCAGTGGTTAATCACGCCTGGATTCAATCCATGGTAAAAAAAAAAAAAAAAAATGCAGAAAGCATTTGGGGATCAGCTTCTCTAGACCCCCTGGCCGGGAGTGAGCTTGGCTCTTACAGCAGTGGGTCTGTTCCTGCTCCTCCTCAGCTCTTCGAATTGTCTCTTCTCCCTGCAAACGCCTGTAGCAGTGGCCTGGGTTAGGGTGGGAGGAGTAAGACGTGTCAGCATGACTTGTGCTTTGTTGTGACTCTGTGGTTCCAGCAGCTGTTTGCTACACGTTTAGGATGAAGACTCAGGGTCAAGATTTGACTCTTGGCAGCTCTGTGATATTGGGAAATTTATATGACTGTTCCAAGCTTTGGTCCCCTGAATAAAATAGGGGTGAAAATGGGACTGCTCTCTTGCGGCTCTTTTGATTTAAGTGAAGCTTATCTTTAGAACAACTTGAATATTACCTGACACAGAATAAATGTTCAAGCAGTAACCACTACGATCATTTTCTCCATAATCGTCTGCATCCAGGCTTATGGGCTCGTTAGTAGTCAGGTGCTGGATGGACTGGTCGAGGGGGCTCTCACTTGGACCCTGTACCTGCTAGATAAAGTACAGCTCTAGGTGGCTGTCCCCTTTCTGGTTTTCAGAGCTAACCGACTGGTGTGTTAGGTCTGCGTGAGGACAGAAGCCCCAGCTGGGAGGCAGCACTTCACGGGTGATCAGCGTTCCCATCTGCAGCCCCTTGGCTGTTCTGTAGAGACACCCAGCAGAAATAACCTCAGACCACCAGGCGGGCGCGCCTCTGGGTTCCTGGCCCTGGCAGGCCGTGAACCATGTGGTATTAGCAAGTTGTGAGCGCCCTTGCAACTTGCTCCCGAATCCCCCACCTTGGAAAAAAACAGGGTCTGACCTGAGAAGTCTGAACTTCCTTGCACCTGTACCTCTGTCGTAGCCAGTGCAGATGTCCCGATGCTCTTGTTCTGAGAGCGGTTATGAGCTTTAGGGTGGCGTTGCGTCACAGGGCCATCACTGCAGCCTGTGACCCTTCTCCTGGCAGGCCCCATGATGACACTTTGTGGAATGCCATTGTATTTCCAGGTGCTTCACACTCATGCTTAGAACAGTGGGTAATGAAGGTCACTTAGCAAATTCACCCATGAGCATGAAAATTCTCTGTGGAGCTGTTTCCGTGAAAGCTGTTAGTATCATGAGTCATGAAGATATTTAGCATTTTTTCTGTGTTGCATCTTATGGCCCAGACCCAGCCCTGCTTCCGTTTTCCTCTTTGATTCTGTTATAAGCAGGGCCTTCCCTCTTCTGTGGGTTCTTCGGGTTTCTCTGCTGGGAGTGAGTCATCGAGTGACTTGCGCTCGCGCTCGTGATGGTGCCCGTGGGCGTGGAGCCCTGATTCTAATTCCGTGTTAAAACCGGGCCTGGGCCTTTGTTGGGGTTTGAAGGTTAAATTTGATTGGATGAGCCAGAGACTTCTAGGAGTCGTCTTTCATGCAGTGGTAAGCACTAGACAGCCAGCGCTCTGGGAGTCATGTGTCCCATGATGACACAGGGACGCAGCCTCGGGTTAAACCTCCTTTGTGAGGTGTGTGCGGGAACTGGGGATGCTGCTGCTTTCCTGTCGCCTGGCCTGATGCCTGACCCCTTCTCTCCTGAGGAATCTTCTTTAAGAGACCTTTAACAACTCTTTCCCTTCCTCACGTTCCCGA
Organism: Aplodontia rufa; assembly: GCA_004027875.1. NCBI lineage: Eukaryota > Metazoa > Chordata > Mammalia > Rodentia > Aplodontiidae > Aplodontia > Aplodontia rufa. Next base: position 56,974 of record PVKS010006826.1, on the reverse strand, counting down.
GGTATTTTACACCTCTGTGGCTTGTCAAGGTCTGCCTTGCTTTAAGATTCATAATGAACATGACTAGTTTCCTTGCTGAATTGGAGTCCCTTATTTAGATATGGGCTGTTCCTTCCAGAGCTTTGCCTCGAGAAGGTGCTTAATAAATGTTGACTGGACTGTCCTGCTAGTGAGAAGCAATAGGATGCTCCCCTTCTCCTGGGCTCCCACCGGTGCTTTCTTGTGTGTGCAGTTTCAGAAAATGTTTTTTTGTTTGTTTTGTTTGTTTTTTTTTTTTGGAGGCGGGTGCAGTGGTGCAAGCTTGCAATCCCAGCAGCTCCGGAGGCTGAGGCAGGAGGATCACAAGTTCAAGGCCAGCCTCAGCAACTTAGTGAGACCCTTTCTCAAAATAAAATGTTAAAAAAAATGGCTGGGGAGGGGCTCAAGTGGTTACGGTGCTTGCCTGGCATGTGTGAGTCCACGGGTTCTTCGAACCCCAGCACCACGTACACAAGGAAGTGTGGGAGCAACAAAGGTCACATGAAAAACTAAAAAAAAAAAAAAAAAACCAAAAACTGATTCTCTGATATTCTCATTCTCTCTCTCTCTCTGTCTCTCTTTAAAAAAAAAAAGCTGGGGATATGGCTCAGGGGGTTAAGCACCTCTAGGTCCAATCCCTGGTACCACCCCCCTAAAAAAGTTTTTTCCCCAGGCACAGTGGTATACACCCGTAAGCCCAGCTGCTCAGAAGTCTGAGGCAGGAGGATTTGAGGCCAGCTTGGGCAATTTAGTGAGACCCTGTCTCAAAAAATAAACAAGGGCTGGAGGTGTAGCTTGATAGAAGAGCACCCCGTGATTCCATCTGCAGTACTACCAAAAAAAAAAAAAAGGGATGAGTCATGATCTGCAGCACTCACTTTGAAGCTTCCAGAGTCACCTGTTACCCGCTTCTAAAGCTTTTTCTACATTTTTAGCAATTTGTTAGGGCAATGCCTTCTCTTTGGTATCAGTGGCTGTTGTAGGGTACTGAGGCTGCCGTAACAAAATGCCTTAGACTGGTGGCTTAAACACTTCTGACTGTTAAGTCCCAAGATGGAGGTGCCAGCAACTTTGCCATCTGGCGCCTGCTCTTCTCTGCCTTGTGAAGGCCACATTTGCACCACTGTTGCTCCCATCACCTTTCTTTGGCACCTGTGAGTGAAGGAGAATTCTGTTCTGATGATAATGGCGCTAGTCCCCTCATGAGGGCCCCACCCTCCTGACCTCAGCCAACTGTGATTAACTCCCAGGGGCCCCACCTGCCCCGCTGTCAAATGGGGGTTGAGGCTGTCTATGTGTAGCTGTTGGAGGAGACAGTCATTTCGTCTGTAACAGAGGCCTTCCTGCAAGCCTACCCCTGGTCTTCTCCCCCTGGTTGGCTGCAGCCTGGTCACAGGGTCGCATTGCCTTACCCTGGCCGGCGAGGGCTTCGTTCCCCAGGCCCCTGGAGGGAGCAGCAGTGGGTATGGAGCCGCTGCCCAGCACTGACTTGATCAAATGGACACACGATGGAGACGAGCCCCCTGGTGTACAGGCGGTGTGCAGACAGACCCCTGCCATTAATCCAGACCATGACAGGATGGGGCTGGTGTATTTCTGATGCCACGGTACAGGAGAGAAGGAACCTTGCGGAAACTTCAGAAGCTTGCTGGGAAATTGGCAGGGAGCGTGTTGTAGAAGGCCACATCAAAAGGACCTCCTCTCCCCTCCTGGTAGAGGATGCGGCTCCCTTGTTTGGTGTGGTGGGGATGTGAAGACGTGGGCCAAGACCTCAGTACAGCAGCTGTTCTAGAAGTCCCCGTAAGGGCGTCTCTTTTTCTCCCGCGAAGAAAGAAAAGGTTACTATGAAGCAGGGACCTAGGGAGGAGAGTCTGCTCTTAAATGCTGCTGAATCGAAATTCTAAGATTTCCTTAAAAATCAAAAATCAGATCCCATTTTAGAAAATGCTAGGAGTGTTTGGGGTGCATCATTATCTTCCTGAGTTGTTTGAAGCTGTAGGTAGACTGGAGGTGGCAGAAGTAGGCCAGACCTCACCCCTCGCTGCAAGCTCTCACCTGGAGGCCCCTCTGGGAGGCTGAGATCTGCCGAGAGGGCATCATAGCATCTTGCTCCTTCTTGGTGGCTCAGATCATCCCTGATCACATTGTGTGGACATGCGTACCTGGTCCTAGGGCCACACAGTAGTGGATCCACAGCAGGTAGGTCCCCGGGCCACTTTGGTGGAAGAGTTAGCCTGGCATTCATTCAAGACTGCTTCCAGGCAATTCCTTTTCAGAAACTTGTTCTGGGCTGTCTCAAATCTCCCGCGGCTCCTTACTGTCATGGTAGGTCTCCAGGCTCAGTGTCATCCTCCCTGAAGAAGCCCACACAGTTCCTTCACGCTGCCCTGCTGTTTCCCTGTCCCATAGACTCTTGTGTAACTTGGCATTATTGACCTCTTACCAGCTGGTCCATGCTGGTTTCAGCCCTAGACAAGATTCCCGGTGTCTGGAGGGCTGGGTGTGGGACACAGGGTGGATGGCATGGCTGGGGTGATAACTCTGGAGTCACAAGGTGTTTCTTGCCCTGGGGGCTGGTGTGCCCAAGCTTTTGAGCTTTCTTTCCCCCTTAACTTTCTCCATAAAGTGTCCTCAGCCTGTGGTTTCAGAAAACTTCCTCCAAGTCTTCTGAGAATCACTCTGGGGAAGGGTGAGGCCCCTGACCAGGCTACCCCTTCTCCCTCCAGAGTCCCAGGGGTTATCCCAGGGATGTCCCTTTGGGGCTTATGCAACTGACTTAGGGATCTGATTAACCAAAGGGTGGGTGGATGGCACAGAAGGGCCATAACGTCACAGTGGCTTGTGCTCTGGGGAATTCAAGGGCACCTACAGAGAATGGCGACTGCTCCTTCCACACACAAGCCGTGATCTTAGGGAAGGGGTGACCACTATCCAAAAGAAGTAGGATGCGGGGCTGGAGCAGTAGCTCAGTGGTTACGGTGCTTGCCTGGCATGCACGAGTACATGGGTTCAAACCCCAGTATAAAACAAAGTATCTGAGCAACAAAAGCCACATGAAAAACTAAATAAAATGGATTCTCTTTCTCTCTCTCACTGTCCCTCTCTTATTAAAAAAAAAAAAAAAGTAGGATGTGAGTTACCTATGTAATTTCAAATGTCCTGATAGCCATAGTGAAATTAATCATTTAAAATTAATTCTATTTAATCATGTAACATTAAATATCTTCTATTTAACCTGGTATATCTCAATGTTATTTATTTCATCATATGATTTGAATTTCACTGTTTACATTTTTGGTGGCACTGGGGAGCACTGTGTCGTTGAGCTACGTCCCCAGCACTATTTTTTTTCTTTTGAGACAGGGCCTTGCTCAGTGGCTGAGCTGACCTTGAACCTATGATCCTCCTGGCTCAGCCCCCCAAGTTGCTGGGATTACAGGTGTGCGCCGCTGCACCTGGCCTATATAAAATTTAACATGGAGCTTTCTTATTTTGTTCTAAGTCTTTAAGCTCAGGGGTGTTTTGTACTCTGGAGTAACCATGTTTCAGATGCTCGAGGGCCACGTGTGGCAGCTTTAGACTCTCCCACTTGCTGATCCTTCGAAGCTGCAACTCTTGTCAGAGTGAGGTCACAGCTGGTGCCATGCCTCTCCTGTCACTGTGTCAGCGTGGACTGAGTGGAGGACTACGTGGAAGTATCGGAGTGGGGCTGGTGCTCACACTGCAGGGAGCCTGGTTACCGTTCTGCTTCCAGCCAGCTTTGGGGTCTTGGAGAAGCCTGGTATTCACAGCCACAGCTCCCATCCGTAGAAGGAAGCCACAGGGAGCCTTTGTGGCTCTGTCACATTATCCATTGAGCCTTGGATCCATGCAGAAAGGTGTTGGGGACCACTGTGTCAATCTTGCCCTCATTAGTGAGCCATAGCCTCCAAGAAAGGCCACAGCTGGTGGGACCTGTTGCTCTCTGCTGCTGACCACAGGATGATCAGATTGGCTCCCAGACTGAGAATTGTCATCATTCTGATCCCCACTCTCCCACCAGGCACCTGCTCCCACAGTGGAGAAGCAGAGGTGCACAGGGGTGTCTTGGCCACGGGCAGCTCCTCATATGGGTCTCATGGACCATAGCAGGGCCTGCCGTGATCACCTGAGTTCTTTCCTGCACAGGCTCAGCTGGAAGCCCAGAAAGCCACGCAGGATTTCCAGAGGGCCACAGAGGTGCTCCGAGCTGCCAAAGAGACCATCTCCCTGGCTGAGCAGCGGCTGCTGGAGGATGAGAAGCGGCAGTTCGACTCCGCCTGGCAGGAGATGCTGAATCACGCCACTCAAAGGGTAGGAGTCACAGCCCCGTGTCCCTGGGGTGGGGTCTGTCTGGGTCCGTGTGAGTGTGTGCAGTGGTTTCCCCTAAGCATAGTGAACAGATGTTCAGGGTGCCTGAAAACATTGTCACAGGCTAACTTGTCCTTGTGGTCTCTTGGCTGGGCCTGGCACTAAGCCATACTTGGTGATGAGAGTCACCCAGTGACAGGCGTGGCAGCTCTTTCCCTGTATTGTTGAAGGTTTGCCGGGTTAGATCATCCCCAAAGGTCTTGACAGTGGACTTGGGCTTCCCAGAGGGACCATGCTGTTTTCCAGGGTCTGCTCCCTGAGCCCTGGAGGTCTGTCTGGGTTTTGATTAAGGGTCTTAGCTGGGCACAGTGATGTGTCTGTGATCCCAGCCACCTGGGAGGCTGAGGTGGAAGACTGCAAGTTTGAGGCCAGCCTGTGCGACTTAGTAAAATCCTGACTCCTCCTTCCTCCCCACCCCCCAAAAAATCTGGAGCCACACTGGATGTTTATTTAGGGTATGTGTACGCTGGTGGTGGGGACCATGGTGGATAAGATCAGAATCCAGTGGGCACTTGGGCCTGGCATTCCAGGTGAGGCTGGATTCAGGGAGGCTGCACAGAGTAGGAAGTGCACTGTGGATTGCCTTCATCCAGTGTTAGACTTGCTGGGTTTTACGTTATTCTTTGGCTCTTTAGCAGCTCCAAGGACCTGTTTTCTGGTCACATTGTTTGGAATCAGAAGTGATATTGTGACTGCTTTCACAGAATACCATAAACTGAGTGGCTTAGAAACAACAGAAATTTATTTCTCATAGCTGGGGAGTCCGTGATGAGAGCTCTGGCAGACGAGTCTGGCAGAGACCTGTTTCCTGGTTCGTAGAGGGCTGTTTGCTGTGTCTTCACACCATGGAGGGGCAAATGAGCTCTCTTAGGCTCCTTTTTATAAGGGTGTTAGTCCCTCCCTCATGACCTTATCACCTCCTACTACCATCACACGGGGGACTGGGTTATAACATGAATTTGGGGACACAGTCTTTCAGATCATAACAAATAGGGATGGTTGATTGGCTCAGTGACACTTGCCAACTCTACTGAGCTTACCCCAGGGGTCATGCAGAATATTCCTGGATACTGCTCCTGTCTTCCAGGCATGGCCCCTGGGCTGCTCCCGGGGTGCCCTGCCTTGTATTCTTGGCATCCCTTGGCACCAGCCTCCGCCTATGGAGCACATTGCCTGCACCCCAATGCAAGAGCCAGAGATGCAGTTTAGAAGCAGAACCAGAGGGTTGCTGCCAGGTAGGACGTGAGCCTCACTCTGATGGATGCAGCTGCTCCCACCACGGCCCTGCACAGGAGGCGCTTAAAGGTGTGGGGGTTGCAACTCAGGTCTGTGTGTCTGCTTGAGAAGTTGCCTGTGGGACAGGAATAGAAAAGTCAGGAGTAGATGCTAACAGCCTCTTTCAACATCACCTGCCCTAGCCTTCAAGTCCTGGGGTGTGTGATAATTAGAGATGGCCTTGAGCATCCTTAAATAGAAGGCTTGACACAGAAATGACTGGAAGAGTCAAATGCGCGTTGACTTTTAGGCCACACCTCTTGGAAGCCTGAGAGCCCTGGCCTTGCCTGGCTTGGGTGGCCTTGAGTCTCCTGCCCCCTAGTGGGCGTGGTGCTCCTGGAACTAAATGTGGGCTGGGAATGGTTTTTGCTGGATCACCTCATGAAGAAACCCAAAGGAGGTTAGCAATCTAGGAAATTCACAAGTCAAAGCCCGATAGATGTAAGAGAACCCAAAAATAAAATATTGGAAATGAAATGCAGGTTAGTCTTTCTTTTTAGTAGTTTGCCACCCCAGCCAAAGATCCATGCCAGCCTTTAAGAAATGATTTCAACGGTGCGTGGTGGTGCACGCCTATAATCCCAGAAGCTCAGGAGGCTGAGGCAAGAGAATCACAAGTTCAAGGCCAGGCCTCAGCAACTTAGCAAGACCCTAAGTAACTTTGCGAGACTGGCTCAAAAAATTAAAAGGAGTCAGGGATGTGGCTCCGTGGTAAAGCACGACTGGGTTCAATTCTTCCCCCCCCGCCCCCCCAAAAAAATTCAGAAATCATTGAATCTGTTCCTTAAAAAGGAGTAAACATGCTTCAGCTTTTCTGAAAACCTTTTTCTAGTCCTGGGGCTGTAGTGGATGGTGGGTGGCTGCCAAAGGTGCCGTGAGACCTCCGCACTGCCCATCTCAGGGAGCACCATCCACACCAGGCTTTGGAAACCTTGCTCTTTCAGAGCTGTCAGCACACACGCTGTGGAACTGTACAACGTGGCCCTGACCTCCTGAGTCACATGGTGCTTCATGGTGGCCTGGGAGGGTGGCTCATCTGTGGGCCTTCTCTATGGCTGCTAAAGGAAAAGGCCCAGTCATTTTGGTTTCCTGAGTTAGGGGGCAACTGCAGATTAGCAAGGGTTCTGAATCACAGGCCAGGATTCCCACCTAAGAGAGTGCTCTCTCCCTCAGTTTCCTTCATGGTTACACAGGCCTGAAACACTTTCTCTTGAACTGATGTGTCTGAAAATGATGCTCTGGGAGCTGGAACAGTGGCCCTGCACAAGGATGCAGGTTTGAACCCCAGCACCATGTACACAACTATGTGTCAGAGCAACAAAAGCCACACGAAAAACTAAATAAAATTGATTCTCTCTCTCACTGTCCCTCCCTCTTAAAAAAAAAAAAAAAGTTGCTTAGGGGCTGGAGCGATGGCTCAGCAGTTACGGTGCTTGGCTGGCATGCACGAGTATACAAGGTCAAACCCCAGAATCACGTACACAACGAAGTCTAGGAGCAGTGAAGGCCACATGAAAAATTAAATAAACTTATTTCCCTCTCTCTCACTGCCCCTCTCTTTAAAAAAAAAAAAAAAAAAAAGGTGCTCTGGGGACGTAGTCCAGTGGTGAAGCAAGGAAGCAAGTACATGGCATGTGTGAACCTTTGAGTTAGACTGCCAGCAGGACAGCAGTAAAAAACACAACAGCAACAAAACCCTCAAGAGGTGAAGTCTGCAGCAGCCCCAGGACCCCAGCATGCACCACTATGGAACTTGGCTCCTTGGTGGACCATGCCGAGCCCAGTTCTTCCTGAAGGTCCAGTGCTCCTGTTCGGATCTGAAATAGCATTAGGGGACTGGGTATGGCAGCCTGTATCTTATCCCAGAGACTCTTGGGAGGCTGGAGCAGGAGGATTGCAAGTTCAAGGCTAGACTGGCCAACTTGGCCAAACCCTGTCTCAAAAGATACAAAGGACTAGGGGTGGAGCTCAGTGGTAGAGTGCCCCTGGGTTCAATCCCCAGAACAGGGGGGAGAAATAGCAAGAAAATGACCATGAACCTCTGGATTTAGCTTTTTGCCGAAAGCTGCCGCTTGAAGGTGATGAAGGGTCTAGAAAGTGTCTCCTGCCTCATCTAGTTTCTGGATACACCAGAAAGCTTCCTGTCACCCTGTTCTTCCACATCTCCCCACATTCCTCACCTAAGGTCATCCAAGTGTCCCCTCCCAATCCCCTCAGTCTTGGTATGGTGACGTTTGATGGCCAGACTTGGAGCCATGGCTTCAGCCAGCACCCTGGGACATGTGACACCGCAGGTCATGCACAGACAGGGCTAGAGGAACAGCTCTCTGCTCAGTGCCTAGAGACAGTGAGTAGCTTCAGGCAGAAGCCACAAGGCTGCAGTTGAGCAGTGTCCCTTGGGACACAGGGCTTGGCATCCCACTGCTTTTCAGGGAGCGGTTTGGGCAGCAGAGTCTCCCTGGCTGCTCTGGCCTTGAAACAGCCTTCATTAGGAGAGTGATGACTTTTTTTTGTTGTTATTTAAGAGAGAGAACTGATTTTTTTTTCATCTGGTTTTAGTTTTTCTGACACTTAGTTGTATACATGGTGCTGGGGTTTGAACCTGGGTTTTTGTGCATTATAGGCAAGTGCTCTACCACTGAGCCTACAGCCCACACAATGACGTTTCATCCTCTAGGATGGGAGATCCAGAGGCCTGGGAGGGAAGGGTTGGCTTCTGATGTCTGCTGAACAAGCCGGATGGAGAAGATGGAAATGTGGCTTTGAAATGGAGAGGGAGTTGCTGCTGATGAGCTGGCAGCAGGCTGCTGGGGAGGATGGGTCCTGGAGTGGACGTGAGGCCCGAGGTGGCAGGTGACCTGCTCAGGACAGACGCCCTGTGTGAATGGGTCTCCAGCATGGCACTGAGAGCTGCCTTCTGGTCCTCCTGGAACAGGGATGCAAGAACACTCAGAAGGAGCTAAGTTTGCAAGGAGACCAGGAGGTTGCCTTCCCTGCCCAGGAGAGGAGGACCTGAGCTTAGCTCTGTCAGTGCAGAAAAGATGCTGGAGTGGAACAGAGGGAGGAGCCTCTGGCTGGGAAGTTGAGAAAGTCAGGATGGGAGGCACTGTGAGTCTGTCCCTGGTCGGGCTGGCACAGCTGTTCAGTGCCCGTCGGCATCCAGGCAGGAAGGTACAGCTGTCTGGGATCTTGTGTGGGGTGCAGTTGAGCAATAGCCCCTTGGTCCCGGGACCTTGAGGGCCCCACCTGCTCTGGTGCTTCTGGGAGGGAGGGGGGCAGTCCGTGTCACGCTTCTCTGTGTCCTGGCCCAGGAGGAGGAGGGGCAGAGGCCTGTGGATTCTACAGCAACCTTAGACTGGAGTCTTCCCCAGGCCCTGCTCGGGCCCGGGTGCAGCGCCAGCTTCAGCTGCCTGGGCTGCTGAGTCTTTGGGCACCAGTGGGCGCTCCATTCTTCGGCGTTTGGGGTGAGCCTGAGGGGCAGGGGTGCATCTCTGCAGGTTTGGGGAGCCTCGTCTGACTTCTTAGTCCTGAAGGCTGGGGTGGACATACTCTGATGCTAACAGAGCACCGGCCTGTGGACAGTCCCCAGAATAGAGCCCACTCCGGTGAGGAAGTTCTAAACCATCTGGAGGGGGTGAAGACCTTGTTCACTTTGGACAATTGTTTTTTCAGCTAAGGTCGCCTGGAGCCTGCTAGCTCAGGGAGAGGAGGCAGAAGGCTGAGTTTGGTGCCCTGTTTCCTTCTGTGTGTTGTATGTGATCATCCCATGGAGATGGCAAACGGGGCCTAGGGACCCATGACCAGAAGTAAGGAACTTCAGGGCTGGAGCAGTGGCTCAGTGGTTTCAGCCCTTGCCTGGCATGTATAGGGATGCGGGTTCAAACCCCAGCACCACGTACACAACGAAGTGTCTGAGCAACAAAAGCCACATGAAAAACTAAATTTAAAAATTGATTCTCTCCCTCTCACTGTCCAGCTCTTTAAAACAAAACAAAACAAAAAAAAAAAACCTTGCAGCCTACATCAGAAGTGCTTCCTCCTCCATCAGCTCAGCTTCTGGGCACTGGAAACCCTCTGACTGCAGTGCCACCTCTGCTGCTGGGAGTGTCCATCCCAGCTAGGCTCAGCCCAGAGTTTAGTCTGCTGTGTCCTGCACCGTGCCTTGCATGCAGCAGGTGCTTAATCAGCATCTGCAGCTGAATTGAATATGATGGTGATAAAATAAAAGTGCACCTTGCAGATGGGAGCAGAGTTCTTGGAGTCCAGACCATAATACCTGGTTAACGCAGGCTTGGAGGGGTCCAGGGTGGCCCCGCGGTGGCCTGGGATGGAGGTGCAGGGCCCTGGATCGAGGTGTGCTCTTGCCTTCCTCTGCCCTAGCCTGGCAGGCTGCCCGCTGTGCCTGGGCTGCCCTCTACCCGCCTCTGCCTCCCTCTCCACCCTGCCCTGCTGCCACTGCTCACATCTCGTGCCAGATCCTAGGCTGCAGATGGAGGCGCTCCCTGGTTACCTAGGAGATGTACTAAAGGCGACATGCATGGTGGCCCTCTCTCCCCGTGCAGGCAGGAAGCTGTGTGTTGGAGGTGGGGTGTCTGGACATCTGGGGGTTCAGACAGGCATGGTAAATGTAGCCTGTTGGGAGGGAAGCAAGATGTGCTTGCCCCTCCCCAGTCTTCTCTGGCAGTGTCGCTGAGTGTTAGGAGCTCTCCATGCGTTTAATTTTAGAAAAGCTTGGCTTCTGTTCGCGGCCTCGGGGCTGAGGAAGGACCAGGGCCTGTGTGTGGCTGGTGAGCACTTGGCATCTGGCAGGGGCTCTTCCCGTTCAGTAGCCTTGAGCTTTCCGTACGCATTCAGACCGCCCTGCTCCGGATCCTTTTGGAAACACACAAATCACACCCAATATTTTGTTTTTTTCTGATGAGCCTGAGACTTTGGGTTTTCATAAAGGTTGCACCAGTAAATCCTCAGGGCTCAAGATTAAAGATGAAACTGAAGCGCATCTGCTGTTTCCCCAAATCAAGCACACTATTTTTAGTGTGTTTTGTTTCCTTGTGAAATATTTGTGAAAAGGGAAGGAGTCTCCTAGCCCTTTGGTCTTGGTTGAGAAGTCATTTTAGTAAGCATGACATCCCCTGCCCGATTAAGGCCGGAGTGGTGGCTCAGTGGTTACGCTTGCCTGGCACACATGAGGACATGGGTTCCAACCCCAGCACCATGTGCACAGTGAAGTGTCGGAGCAACGAAAGCCACGTAAAAAGCTAGATAAAAGTTGCTTCTGTCTATCTCTCACTGTCCCGCTGGTTTTTTTGTTTATTTTTTTAAAGTATTTTATTTTTTCAAAGAGAGGAGGACAGTGAGAGAGACAGAATCAGTTTTTATTGAGTTTTTCACATGGCTTTTGTTGCTCCGACACTTAGTTGTGTATGTGGGTGCTCGGGTTTGAACCTGTATACTTGCGATGCCAGGCAAGTGCCATAATCGCTGAGCCACTGTCCCTCTCTTAAAAAAAAAAAAATGACCTTGAGGGCTGGAGCAGTTATGGCACTTGCCTGGCACGTGTGAGGATGCAGGTTCAAACCCCAGCACCACGTACACACCGAAGTGTTGGAGCAGCCTGACCCTTAGGTTTTCATTTTTATTAACAGGCTTATTAATAAAATGTTCCCTCTAGAATTTCCCACCAGAACTCTCATCTCCTGGGTAGATTTTTACGAACCTCAAGACCTGTTATGAATGACTTTCTTGTATTTTAGTTATTTAAATGTAAAGTTTGATCTTTCTGGATCCTGGATTTTTCCGTGCCCATCCAGTGGATTCAGGATATTTGGGGAGGGACCCACCAGCCAAAACCTGCGTTTCCTTGGCTTGACTGACAACAGACCTGGTTTTGCTGGTTTTTCATTTTGGTGCTTTCTGGATGGTTGATACTTTCGTGTGTGCACAGTACTGGGGATGGAACCCAGGGGCGCTCAACCACAGAGCTACATCTCTGGCCCTTTTTATTTTTTGCGACAGGTTGTTACCCAGCCTCACACTAGGTGATCCTCCTGCCTCAGTCTCCCAAGTTGGTGGGATTACAAGCGTGCACCTAGTTTCTTAACACGTCTTAAATTCACACTCACGCTGTTTGGCCGATTATCTGCCCTTCAGCCCCTGCCCTAAGGGGGTGGCTGGAGGAGCTCAAGGTAGCTCCTTTGAGCCAGGAGGCCTGAGCAGAAAAGGTAAGGTAGTCATAGTTGAACTTGAATAGTTAAAAATTTTTAATTTTTCTGTTTTCTTTCCCTGTCATTACCACAGCCAACCTTGGTCATTTAATCTTACCCGACAAGGGTTTTGTTTCAAAATAGATAAATGGGAAAGAAAATCCTATTTTGTTGGGAGGTAGTTCATCTTAGTCTGCCTCCTGATTTCATCAGAGGACCTTTTTACAAGATGATATAGTAACACCCTGTGACAGGAGCTGTTCTGGGCTTGACTGAGCTGACCCCTGCTGTTTTGGAAGGTCATGGAGGCAGAGCAGACCAAGACGAGGAGCGAGCTGGTGCATAAGGAAACTGCAGCCAGGTACAACGCCGCCATAGGTCGCATGCGACAGCTGGAGAAGAAACTCAAGAGAGCCATCAACAAGTCCAAGTGAGTGTGTGTGCTGGCGTTGCTGCGCTGCACGTGTTCATCTTTCACATCTGGACCTCCTCTGCCAGGCACCCGAGGACCAGCCTTGAAGCCAACCTTTGACATAGACCCGAGGATCTCACCAGAGCCCCCTTCCCAGGCCCCCTTGGCCCTCAATGTTTTCTGTGACAGCCCCCCCCCCACCGAGGCAGGGGATGCTGAGGGGTGCTTGGGAGTCACAAGTTAAAGAGATATTCTGTACCCGCAGAAGGCATCCTACCATGATTGTCAACTGGATGCTAAGGATGGGCTACATGGGAGCCTCAAGGGTCCACTCTGGTGTTCTGATGTCACGGCTTCCTGAAGAGCCATGCTCTTCGGGCTGACCCTGAATCTGGGGTGCTAGGAGAAAGCTGGCATTGCTTGTCTTTCTAGCTTGTGATATGGCTGGTTCTGCCAACTGGCTGGTAAGTCCAGCTCTGGCCATAGTCCAGGAAGGACCAGCCAGAGCCCCCAGCTCTGCCCAGGAAGGGAGGTAGTTCAAGCAGCCCCTCCCTGGCCTCAGCTGCTCGGGAAGAACAGATGCCAACCTCACTGCTGGGCGCAGGCTGTGTGGCCTTGAAGAGCCCCCAGCACCAGGGGCAGGGTCCCCAGCATCTGGAGATGGGCTCTAGTCCTCAAGGTCTGGGTGAGCCCAGCAGTGCTGTCAGGTGTCTGTCACTTAGACCCTGGGACTAGGAGCATCACCTCTGGCCTGGATGGATGACCTGGCCCGGTGTAGCTAACTTCTGGTATCTCTCCTGGGGGTGGTCGTGGTCATATAACTCTCATGATTTCCCCTCCTGTATTCTGCAGACCTTATTTTGAACTCAAGGGAAAGTACTACGTGCAGCTTGAGGTAAGCATAGCCTTGGGGTTTGTCGCTGATGGGTTTTCAACTCTCCGCTTTGCTGTGGTAGCAGATGACCCACTTGCTGTTATGAGGAGAGTAGAGAGACCTTTACGGAGTTTTCAGACCTGTAAATGGTCTTGATTGGGTCTCACGTGGTGTCTGAAGCTAACTCTGCCCTTAGTGACTGTTTTACACTAGAACGGAGCCCTCGCTGTACATGTCCCAGACCAGCACCCCCGACACTTGCTGGAAAGGCAGGTTCCAGGCCTTGCCCTGCAATTATGGAATCAGAACCCTTGGGTTTGTGGCCCAAGATCTGAATTTTGACCAGTTCTCCAGGGAGTTCTGCTCAGAACCGTGTACTAGGGACCAGATGGCCAGACTGTGGGACTTGCGCATGTTCCTTTGCTGTAATCCACCAGTGAGAGTTTCTAGATATCACAGCTTGTCACCTGGACGGGAGTAGAGGGGGTGGTGGCTGACTTTCTATCTGGCGAGTGGGTAGCTGTGGTGAGTAATCGGGTCCCCTTTGTCACATTTTGGGAAGTTCTTTGAAGTGCAGTCATGTGCAGAAAATGGACTTGAACCTGTCACTCAAAAAGTAGCTCAGGGCCAGCAGGGGCAGCTCTCTTACTGAATCTCCCATCTTCTTGACCAGCAATTGAAGAAGACAGTGGACGACCTGCAGGCCAAGCTGACCCTGGCAAAGGGTGAATACAAGACAGCCCTGAAGAACCTGGAGAGGATCTCGGATGAGATCCACGAGCGGCGGCGCTCCAGCGCCATGGGGCCTCGGGGCTGTGGCGTAGGGGCCGAGGGCAGCAGCGCGTCTGTGGAGGACCTGGGGGGGAGCCAGCCTGAGCCGGACGCGGTTTCTGGTGAGTTGGGCAATTAGGGCTCACGCAGGCTTCCAGGGCTGTCTTGTCCCAGAGTCCCCCACTTTCTGTCTATCACTGAAGGATTTCAGAGTTGGGCAGCCCAGTGGGTTATTTCCAGTGGCTTCCCATGTTCGTGTTCATCAGGATGCTGCTAAATGTTGCTCAAGTTTGAACAATGTGACAGCGCCATCCCCCAGCGAGTGCGTGGGAGAAGTCGTGCAGGCAAGAGTCAGCAAACAGTAGGGACTTGGCGATCAGATTTGGTTCCCATCCTGGCTTTCAGAGTGTAGTGAGAGGTGTCCTTCCATTTCTTCACCAGCGAGAGAGACAGAATGGTAGCATCTCCTGTTTGATGTAGGGTGGTGGTCAGGATTATATGAAATAACACTTGGCGCCCAGTTAACACTCATCAGGTGGCTCTCACTGGTGTCTGACCAGGGACACTTTTTGGACGCTTCTTTTTTTGGGGGGTGGTTAGCCTGAAAAAAACAAAAACACCTGATAGAGGTGTGATTTGGCTCGTGTTAAACACTATCTTTAAACTCGTCGTTTCTTTTCCTTTTCTGTGGAATAATTCCTGTTGGCTCTTTGCCCTTCATCAGGAGTTAATTCCATCAATAAAATGTTTAAGTGCCAGATACAAGGTAAAGGAAGCTGTAATTTAAGCAAATGACGATGTGAGTTACTATAGAGTTTATCAGCTCATAAATCTTATATGGAGGGGATCATGAAGCACAGAGATGTTCAGTAACTTAACCAAGTCACAGAGTGGAGTTAGAATCTGTCTGTAGTCTGAGCCCATTTCCAGTCCCTAATGTTACAGGACTTATCATTTATTAAAAAGTCTTGCATAGAATGCTACAAGGCTATTTTTGAAGATGAGGGATGAGAAAATGGGGAATCGAAACAATGAAAGCAGAGCTGTGTGCAGGCTGAAAATCGGCTAAAGGCTCTGAAGCCAAGGGAAGAACACGTCTCTGGGCCCTGGTTATTCAGGCCCATAGACTAAGGTACAAGCTGCAGAACGCTAGGAAAGAATTTTGTTCTTTGTAGCAGGTAGTGACCCATAGCAGCCTTTGTTTTTGCTTTTTGGTACCAGGAATTGAACCCAGGGGTGCTCTGCTACTGAGCAAGGGGTCTCACTAAGTTGCTGTTCACCACTCCAGACTCGAGAGTTACTGGGATGACAGGTGTGTGCCACTGCACCCAGCCTAGGCAGGGGTTAAATGTGTCTTTTACAAGGTCAGAAATTACCAAGAAGAAAACAAAAGTCCCCACGGATATTCCATGGCAGCAGCCCTCGCTTCTTTAGCCTCAGAAGAAAGCTCTTAAGTCCTCTTTGAAAGCCGGGAGGTGTGGGACACTCTGCAGTGGGCCAGCTCCTCTTCCTGTGTACATGTGGGTTCATTTTTGGGGAACTGAGCTGGTCATCTTCCTCCTCCAGGCAGAGTCTGGTAACCCTGATTTCTAGGGCAGGGGTCGAGGTTACTCTAGGGACAGACAGTCCAGTGTCCAGCCGCTTCCTTTCATGCTGCTTTAGAGGCTGTGAAGACAGGCTCAGGGTCCCATTCTGTTGTCAGGTGCCGCGGACAGAGATTCTGTAGTCCCTGTGCTGTGGGCACCGTCTGCCAGCAGAGAGCAGCTCTGCAGGTGTTAAGGAACTAGGTTACCACCTTCGGACCCCATGTGACTCGTCTTCTCTGTCTCATCCCCAGTGGCTTCAGAGGCCTTTGAAGATGACAACTGTAGCAACTTTGTGTCAGAAGATGACTCAGAAACCCAGTCCCTGTCCAGCTTTAGTTCAGGACCAACGAGCCCGTCTGAGATGCCCGACCAGTTCCCTGCTGTCACAAGACCTGGCAGCCTGGATCTGCCCAGCCCAGTGTCCCTATCGGAGTTTGGGATGATGTTCCCAGTGTTGGGCCCTCGCAGTGAGTGCAGTGGGGCCTCCTCCCCGGAATGCGAGGGAGAACGAGGTGAGTCACAGCCCTCTTGTCCTGACCTAGGTGACCGGCTGCACTGCTCCAGACCTCTGCCAGCTCTCGGGGCACCCAGTGCTTGGCCCTCCTGGGTCTCTCTGAATATCCTGTTGGCCTTGCTGAGATTGTTTCCAAGGGCTGTTCTGGGGGGTTCCTGGCTCTTCCTGACTAGCTTTAACAAAGTGGAGCTTACATTCTGTGTCTCTCTCCTCAGAACAGTCCCCTTGGCAAGCACTTGCTAGGTTTGTTTCATAGCTACAAAATGAGAATCACAGATTCACTGCTGATAAGGGATATATAAAACACTCTGAGGAATAAAAGCTTTAAGCGATTATGTGCTGGAGAACCCGATATGCACTGTGGGCCATGCTAGGAATTCTAAAGGGCTGAGTTGGCACATGACCAAGTAACTCAGAATTTTCTGTCAATACCCACTTGTAACCTTCGTATCTCTACAGGCGACAGGGCAGAAGGAGCAGAGAATAAAACCAGTGACAAAGCCAACAACAATCAAGGTCTCAGTAACCGCAGTGGCAGTGGTAGCAGGGGCAAGAGTCAAAGCAGCACCTCCCCTGAGAGCCAGGCCTTGGAGACCCGGATGAAGCAGCTCTCCCTCCAGTGCTCAAAGGGAAGAGACGGGATTATTGCTGACATAAAAATGGTGCAGATTGGCTGACCCATCCAGGGCCATGGCCCATGTGCAAATCAATATTTATACACGAAACTGGAGAACGTTGTGCCAATAATCATTTAATATATGCCAAATCTTACGCATCTCCTCTAAGCTGCACTAACGAAGTTCAGTGACCTTGAGGGCTGAAGAATTTCCTTCTGGTAAGAGCTCTTGGGCTGGTTTTTCAGAGCAGGGCTGTTGCAGGTGGACTTAGACCAGGGCCACAGCCTTTACAGAGGAGTCCCTTTGCTGAGGAAGCAATAAATAGCTCCTGTGAAAGAACCCAGCCAGGAAGAGGCCTGGAAGCTTAGCCAAACTGAGGGCCCCAGCTTGCGACTTGTTCCCTTCTTACCCTGAGTTTGGGGGAAACCGAGATGTTCTCTCCTGTTCTATCCAGAGCATCTAAGTATTTTTTTTAAAAATCCACACACAAAACAAAAACTCAAATACTCAAGCACACCTTTTTGACCTAGTCTAGTGAAGGCTTAAAATGAAATGTAAGGACGCAATTAATTTCCACGACCTCTGGTGTTCAGAGGTGGCTTTTTAAATAGCATGTATGCTGGGATGTTCATCAAAACCATTTTCTAGAAAGGCTACCATGAACTGCACTTTGTGGGGGTGGGAAAGGTGAATGTCATTGTGGGGAAGGAGGGATGAGGGTAGCAGGGACGTGTCATAGAAGGGGATTTGTGGCTTTGGGGAAAAGGTTCCATAGCATTACCTTATCCTGGCAGCCAAGGGGATTTATTCTAAGAAGTGCATGTGAAGAATCGTCGCCACTGTTATATCTAGATTGACAAGGTGTTAATTTCTCTGTAGGTTGTAACTTTAAAAATAAATTATTTAAGGTTATGCTGCACTAGTATTCCTTAGAGGAAATCATCCTTAAAGCTAGGAAAGGAAGTAGGCATGAGCTGGCTAAGGCTGTTCGATAGAAGCAATGGGTTCTGTTATGCTAATAGTGTAAGTGTTAAGACTGTTCTTCGTTTTCATGGTCATGCATATTTAGAGCACTATAGTTCATCTGTCTTTAAGAAAATACAGCATTTCTAAAAGAAAAAGCAACTTCCCCATTTTAAGTTGTCTGCTGTCAGAGCTGTATACTTGAGTAGTTTGTATCACCCTTCATACTGTAGTGCTTTCTCCTTTTTTTATTGACTGATACAGTATCCTTATTACAAGGTTATTTTGTACTTGTCTTAATACCTTGAATGTAATAAAAACTGCTTAGGAAAACCTTGTGCGTGTGCCATCAAATCCCAGTGGTTGCCTGAATCTTATATGTAGGCAGCTGTCCTCTCCTGAATCATCATTAGGCCTAAGTGCCAAGGTTTGAATTCAGATCCCATTTCCACCACTACTGAAGCAGAGCAGGGAGGAGCACAGTGGCAGAAAGCACAGGCATGGTGCTGGTGCGGAGGGAGAAGCTGAACCTTGGTCAGAGCTGTCACCTTGCTACCTGGTCTCATCGCCAGAGACTGGCTGAACTGACTTCTGGCACGCCTGGATGTACTTTTAAGAGCTCTCTGGGTGGCTGTGAAGTGCTTTTCTGGTTGAGAACTCGATGGTTATGGTGGACCCTTTCTCCAGTGCACATGTTACAGAGCTGGGTGTTAATCCGGGGGCTTTCAATGTTTACATTTCAACTTAGAGCATGCTGTGAGGGAAAGTGCAGAGTTAGCCAGTAATCATCAGGGTGTTAATATTTCACCTCAAAGTTCATCCAAGTCCCTTTTACTGTTGTGGGTTTTCTGGTTTTGGTTTCCAGTATTGGGGATTGAACCCAGGAGTGTTCTACCACTGAGCTAAAAATCCCCAGTCCTTTTTTATTTTGAGACAGGGTCTCAGTGAGTTGGTCTGGCCTCAAACTTGAATATAACCAAAACTGTAATAAAATCAGTTCTTAGCCATACGGAGTTCACCATTTGCCTCAGCCTCCTGAATCGCTGGCATTATAAGTGTGCACGAATTGTGTACCAAGCAGTGTGCTTGAACTGCAGTGAGCCTATGTTCAGGGTCCTTTCTCATGTAAAATCCCCTAGCACCATGGGTACTGCTTCTGAGGCTTTCTTGTGTCTTGTCAGCAGAGCCTATCCCTGCAATTGAGGCGGTGCTCATTTCTACCCCTTTTTCTAGAGGAAAGAAAAATACCATTTGGAAAAGCAGCCAAAATTGGGGTTGCTTTAAGTTCCTACAAATCGTGTTTCTCAGAGACATGTAAGTTGTACAAGTCTAATGTTCAGAATCTAATGGGTGGTGAATTTATGGCCCAAAAATCTCTTACCCAGAGTATTTTGCCTTATATTTGTAATTCTCTAAGTACTTCTTGCAGAGTATGGAAAGGGGATGGATTTTCTCTCCTTTCCTTCATCTTTCAGAAGACAAAGCCTAGAAACTCAAGGTACAGTGCTATATCTCTTATTGGGAGTTTGATAATCTGGTTTCCTGTCTGTTCCCCATTCCCATCACCTCCCACTTGTCTCCTGCACCAGAAAGGGAATGCAACCACCCTTTGTCTTCACATTATCCCCTCCATTCCTCTCGTGTGTGTGTGTGTGTGTGTGTGTGTTTTGAGAGGGATAGAGAATCAATTTATTATTTAGTTTTTCATGTGGCTTTCGTTGCTCCGATACTTCATTGTGTACGTGGTGGTGGGGTTTGAACCCATGTCCTCGCACATGCCAGGCAAGTGCAGCAAGCACTGAGCCACCGCTCTAGCCCATTTTCACTTTTTAGCCTGCCGCACTCATGCAGCTTGAGCCTTTTTACTTTCTCTGCAATATTTAACAATTATTCTCTTAAGCAACCTGCTCTCTTGACTTTACTTTCCCCACACCCTTGTTTTCTATCCCTTTAAGTGATGTGGAAAATTACCAGAAGTCCTTCAGCCAGGCAGCAAACCCCCTACTCAGAGGATCCCCACCCTACTGAAAAACCCAGTTTAACCAGGAAAATCCCTACTGTGACCCCTTCTCCCTGCCTCATTCCTTCCATATCTATCCCAGACTCCACTGGGCCCCCCTCCACAGGTTTCTCCCAAATAAACCTGTGTTACTGTTGAGCCACTGCTATTTCCATCATCTCTTTCATTTACCACTTCAAAAAACTTAGTTCCCCAAAATCAGTTCTTAGCCATACTGAGTTCACCATTCCACTTCTGATTTTTTCAGTGCCAATTCCAGATCTGAATTTCTCTGTACAATTTTAAAAAGTATCTTCTGATTCTGAGCTTCTGTATACATACTGAAATTAGAAACCTGACTCATCCTCCAACTCCCTTCAGCAATTCTTGACTAATGCTTCCTGGTTCAAATCTGTCCCACTGCTGGGATTCTGAATTTTAGAAGGGCCTGGATTATTTCCTCTCCCTATCTCCAACTCAGTCAACGCAGTTACCATCCTACAAATAAGTTTGTCTGCTTTAATTATAGCCTGCTGCCCCAAGTTGGAAAGAAACAGAGGTGCTGAACAGGGACTCTGGATAGACACCTTGTGAAACCAGAGCAAGAACTCTTCAGCTCATTTCCTCCACTGTAGGAAGGAGAGTAGTGCCTATACTTCATTCAGCCACTGGGAAGATTTAACTGCTGGCTACTTTTTGTAATCTGCCTTTTGAAGGCTCTGTCTTGAAGGTTCAAGGTAAAATAATAATTCTTCAAATAAGTTTTTTTACACTGACCCTGGCAGAACTGCTCTTTCTCTTGTACCATAGAACCCCATTTAGAGCTTTAGTATGGAATTCATAACATAAATTGTTCACATTATAGGTCTCTAGATTTTTGAGAAGAGGGATTAGGTCTTATTTCAGTAGAGATACTGCATGTGATCTTTAACCCAGGAGGGTCAATCGTGTCTATAATAAACCGTTTGCATTCTAATGATGGGCAATGTAGCCAGACCCTGTCTCAAGATAAAAGCTGAGGCTGCAGCTCAGTGGTAGTGCACTAGTCCACCAACTGTTAAGTACTATATCCCCCCTCAAAAAGCTAAAATTGAAAGTTCTAGGTATTAAAGTGAAATCTGTATGTAATTATTAAGTCATGCATTTCATGCAAATATACTTTTAGATGTTAACACTAGTCAAGCTCTCCAACCCATGCAGTTTCCATATGTATAAACATTTTATTTCATTTAAAAGCAGTAGAAATACAAAATAAGTTTTAATAATTATAAAGTAGAGACAATGAAAAAATCTCACCCTACTAATTTTCAGACCTTTAAAACTTTTCTGTTCTGATGGATTTTTATGTAAACACCTGGGAATTTACACAACACTAGGTCTTGGAAATTCATACTTTTTCTGAATGCTATATAACCCAATCACCATATACTACATTCTCACTTTCTTCAAAGTGCTATTACCACAAGACTACTGAACTATAGAGCAATTTAAAAAGACTCTACAAACTAAATTGTAATGTCTTCAATCTGATTACGTTCATCAACCTGATAAAATTGCACTAGTGAATATACTTCAGTTCTCTCTACACTTCAATGGGAAAATGAGTAACAATAGCCTTCATTCTTCAGCCTAAGCATCTTTATATTAAGCTAATTACTACTTCTGAAAGTTTTATTCTTTTCTAATATCTGGGCAACAATAAACTTTAAAATCATAAATAATGCAAAATTAGTGACATGATTCATCAGGTAATCAGTTGCCCAAGGAGTACAGTAGAGTCAACACAAGCAGGTTTAACTTAAAACATGCTCTGCAAAAAAGGGAAACATAATGGAAACATTTCAGGATATTAAAAAGCCTGTCTGCCATTCCACTTAACGAGTCTACATCCCTCATTCTCATCTGTTCCCTTGTCCTCTTAGCAAAGGCAACTCACAGTGATGACTGAGTCTAATCTTTAATCATATGCATGTTTTTATACAAAATAGCCTCAAAATGCAAGCCACCTCTCTATACAAAACTTTGTAAACAGTACTTTTCGGTGATGAAGGTAATCCTGACTATATACAACTCTTACCAAACACCATGACAAGCACCAGATTCCACTGTACCACTTAGATTTAATAGCTTTCTGATAGTTGCATACCATCCTGAAGATGTACATCCTCACTGGAAGAGCTGACGTTTGGTAAGTCTAAAATCCAGTAACTGCTGAGAATTCTCCATCACTGAAGTTGTGTAGTTCTGATTGGGATGATACTATTAAAGTCTAAGAAAAATGGTCCTTCTTGTTTAGGCAAAAAAGTACTGGGAATGATATTGAAGATCCCAGCAGGTATATTTTCTAATTCCAGGTAGCAAAATCCACACCTACATTACAGGGAAAATGAGAATCAGGTTTATAGAAAAAAATATCCAACTGCATAAATCGAATACAATGAAAATGCCAACATTACCTACCTATAGTCACCACTAGATTTTCTTGTAAAGCCATGGGGACCAGGATCTCCCGCCAAAGATACTGTTACAACCTCAAATCCAACACTGTATTGCCTAGTGTTAAAAATGGACACTGCTGTATTAGCAAATATGTGCAAGTAAATACATGGTTTAAGGTAACCACATCTAAAATGCAGATGTACTATCAGATCAAGTGTGTTTTCTGAAGCTTCCGTAGGAGCAAACAGTATTCTGAAACCATGCCTGTTTACTCTTAATTGAAGCCATAAATACTAACATGCTTATTACTTTAAGAGTTAATTTTTTCATCTGGTCCCCCCCCCCTCCATTTAGTTGTATAAGTGGTAATGGGGATCAAACCCAGGTCCCCCGCACATGCTCTACTACTAAGGCACTGCTCCAGCCCTAGTAAGATTACTTTTTAAAAAAGACTTTTTTTGACCACAGGTTCCCTAGGGAATAATTTAAAAGATGAAATACTATCACTGCAATAGGCAAAAAAGTCTATGGAGCAAGAAAGTGCTGGAATAAAATCTACATTTACAGAAATAATTAGCATATAGACATGGCATTCCCAATTAGTAGTTAAAAAATTCATTTAGATGGTGATAAGGTAACAAAATATTATTCTATTTCAGGCCAAATATACATCTGTATTTTCAAGAAACTACTGTTTTGCCTTTCACATTTGTCTGTAAATTACCACTTCTTATATATGGATACTCAACCATTCCGTACCATTTACTGAAGACGATCCTTTCCCTATTCCTCTATAAAGCCATCGTTATCATGAATCAAATGTCCATATATGCATAGGTTCTTTCTAAACTGGTTCAGTAAGTTCATTTTTAATATAACATCAATTTATGAAAGCCACTCATCGCAAACCTTGGTCCTCTGAGCTCAATCAGTAATGGCCCAGTCTTTTCTATATGGAATTGGTAGATGGGGTTATTTTTGTGAGTCTCTGGAAAATTTCCACATCCTCCAGCACTCTGACCACTCCACTTTCCATTAATCTAATAAAAAAAAAATTCTGCATTAACAAAACTTTACATTCTCCTATTCCATTCTCCACCCATCTGTATTCTCAAATTCTGTGTAAACATTCCTCCACATGAACTTTTCTAATAACCAAGGCTTTTTTTTGTTTCTCGGACACCTAGTTGTGTATGTGGTGCTGGGATTTGAACCCAGCGTGCTGCACCTGCTGAGCCACTGCCCCAGTTTGTTTCATGCCACAGAAATACCAACTAACCTTGCACAATGAAGATCTTATATTCCATCTGAGACTGAATGTTACAGTACTTCCCTTGTATTCCTATCAAACCCCAGAATATTTTTCACAATGAATTGTGAAGAATGGGAAAGGAATTCTAAAAGAATGTTGAGATTAAAACCCAGAGAAAATAATTTTCTTACCCGTTTTGATAAGGTGTATGGTGAAGGAATCTTTGAAAAAGTAAAGCTGCATGCGGAATATACCTAGATTTAAAAAAATAGTCCAGCATTTTTAAAAAAAATTGAGAAACTTTATGAAAATAAAGGTCAAGGTGATTATATTACCTAATATAAACAATAAAAACTAGAAGTGGTCACTTCTGATAAACTGTTACATACTCTTACAAAAAAAATATGTATTGGACATATTCTGAGGCTAAAAAAATTTGTTGCCATACCAGGTCATTGACATATAGGCACCCTGGGATCAAGTTAGGTTTAAAGATCTGGGAACTGGGAAGCTAGGGATCTGGGCTTTCTGTGTCACTCACTGTGGCAATCTTTCCAGGCCTCAGCATCTAAAGAATGAAGGAGTAGTAGCTGTTCTCAATGTCCCTTTCCTCACTAAAAATCTGCTCAATTTCTTCACTTATATATGGAGAACAAAACTACCAGCTACCTGAGGGCAGTATGTTCATAAATGACTAAAAAGTTCAAAGCTGTCTTTGATGTATTATGTAGACTAAGGGAGTTTTTTATTCCTTGCTTTAAAACAATTAGTGCAACACACCTATTATCTCAGGAAAAGTACTGTGAAAATGAAAATGTCCCAAGTGTAAAACTTGCTAAAACATTTTTATAGGAAGCATAGTAATAATGAATTGATGCACATAAAAACAGAAAAACAAATTCTCAGGAAAAAACTTCAGATAATCCCATTTACAAAGCAGAGCAAGTTATGTACTTTATGATTGTGACATGGTATATTGGTTTTACTCACCCGCACTGTGTAATGGATTGTGTTTTGCTTTTCATACTGAGAAACTACTAAGGTAAAAGTGTGGGTCCCAGGAGTGGTCAGCTTTATCTTCGTCAAATAATGAGGGCTGTTAATTCGAATTCCATCAATGTATGGAGGTGGGTCAGCTGTAAACAGACAAGGAAGGTAACAGGAGACTTAACTTTTTTAAATTGTAAAGCTGGTACAAGGATAAGTAAATGAATAGACGTTTTTTGAATTGAGTCTTTGATATTATTGAATTATGACTGCAATTTCAAACTTCATTTTCTAGCAAGCAAAAGCAGTATTCTGGAACACGTTCTCTGAGCTATACTAATCCTTGCTACTTGCTTTGCCTTCCATTTTGATAATTCCTACTATTTGCTCTGTTTTATTTTTTGTACCTGAGAATGAATGCAGGGGCACTCTACTACTAGGCTACATTCCAGTCCTTTTTTAAAATTTGAGACAAGGTCTTGCAAAGTAGCGTAGGGCCTAAGTTGCTGAGGCTGGCCTTGAACTTGCGTTCCTCCTGCCTCAGTCTCTGAGTCGCTGCAATTACAGGCATGCACCACCACAACCAGTCTCCTCGTAAAAGATTTTAAAGATACTAAAAAATCAACAGCCCTACAACTCAGAATTAAGTTAACATTCTAAAGCAAAATCACTTTTTAAATTTATTATTAGTTATTCAGCAAAGGTGTAGTAACACACAACTTAGGGCATTCATAGAGATGTATTGGGAAGGGGAAAGGGTGGGAGATTAGGGTAGGCTCTAGGGGGTAAATCTAATTTTAAGAATATATACAGGGACTGGAGCGGTGGCTCAGCGGTTTTGGTGCTTGCCTGGCAAGCACGAGGACCCAGGTTCAAACCCCAGCATCACGTACACAACTAAGTGTTGGAGCAACTAAGGCCATGTGAAAAACTAAATAAAGTTGTTAAAAAATATATATATACATATGTTGTTTCATTGGAAGCATTTTTGATTGTACAATAACTCTTTACATGCCTTTATGACTGTACAACTAAATTTCTTAACGTAACAAGGATATGCATATATTCTTAAACCAGAATCACCCCCACATCATCCATACCCCAGTCTCTTGAATCTTCTATATTTCACCCCTAAAAACAATATAAATGCTTAGTTGAGAATTTTCCAGAACTAAATGATTGCTAAGTATCATCTGGATTCTCAGGGAACTAAAGAGTATGCTACACTGTTGATTGTCTCCCTAGATCCCTCTGCTACATACCTGTGCTAGATTGTGTGTTGCTAGGCTTTGCTGGGTCTAATACATGAGACTCACTACCTTTCACCCAAGCCTGGGTTTGGCTGACTTTGCTCAACACGATTTCAAGTCACGTCACTTTTAACCCCCATGTTTACCTTATTCCCTTCCACTGATGGATTTGGTGGGCATCTTTTCAGATTTTAACACAAACAAATGTACCATCCTAAAAAGTGAATTAACAACTGTTTTCAACATCCAAAATTCTATGGATTTCAGATTAGGGATGTTCAACCTATCAAGTCTACGAAAATATTACAAAATGTGAAACACTCTGGTCCCAACTATCCTGGACAAATGATACTCAACTTGTATATGTACTGTTTTTCATTTTTTACTCAATATTTTTATAATCTGTAGTGCTATACCGATGGTTTATTACTTTTAGCTGCCTGTCTTAATATTCCATCATACAAATACAAAACATTAAATGATACCATATTAAAATCTGGATATTCAGTTTCCAGTATGTTATAAATAATGCAACATGTAACATTTCTTTGGTAATCTCATTATTCAATCCTGACAATAAAAACATTTTAGACATATCAATTTACCTAGGAACAATAAATATTTATAATATGCTCTATTTGAAAAACTAAATATCTCAAGTCTCAAGAGTTGGTATGATCTAGTGAAAAGAGAAAAAGAATGGGCATATCTGTGTTCTTGTTCAAGATTTTTTAACCTATGTCTCAGTTCACTCTTCTGTCAATGGGAAACAAGACCTGTCCTATTTACTTCAAATGATCAAAAAGTGACAAAACTGTAAACCTGAAAATACTTTTAAAAGTAAAAGCAAATAATTTGAAATTGAAGAGCCATATAACGTTTTATACTAGGAATGCATACATGATATTAAAAATGAAAAATAGCTACTTAAACTCGGTATTTTCGCTGGGCCTATTATGTGCCCTACCGACTTCTGAATCTAGGAATATCTACCAAGATGACCGATTCTCCTCAACAGTGCAATGGGGATGACTGCCATATTTTCCCATGATTAACCAAAACACTGCTCACACCACTTTTGATCCCATCTCCCCCATCCATACCCACATCTTTGCATGGCCTTGAAAGAACTGTCAACAACTGCCTCCTTATATCACTCTTAAACCAGTCCACTTGGGCTTTCAGCCCCACCTCTCAACAGCACCTGTTCTTGTCAAGGTCAACAATGACTGCCAGGAAGCTAAATCTCTTCTCCAACCTAATGTTATTTGACCTCTCAAACAGGAATAGATGCAGTTGTGCACTCTTCCTGTTGAAATATTTGCTTTGCCCCTTATATCAAACCTCATAAGACACACTGTTCCTTTGTTCAATTTTTTTTTTTTAAGAGAGGGAGGGACAGTGAGAAAGAGAATCACTTCTATTTAGTTTTTCATGTGGCCTTCATAGTTCTGACTTCACTGTGTATGTGGTGCTAGCGTTTGAACCCACATCCTCAAGATTACCAGGCAAGGGCTGTAACTGCTGAGCCACCACCCCAAACCCTGTTCAACTCTACTACTGTCTCCAAAAATGACAATCATGTAGTCCTGTATTCAAATGTCATTAATATGCCCTTGATTTATACAATTTGTCCTAACTTTACACCTCAGACATGGACTTTAAAATCCAACTGCTCACTTGGCATCTTTACTTGGATATATGATAGGTATCTCAAACTTAAAAAATAGAATCATCCTCAAGTCCCCTTTGCCCCATACATCAATCTGGTCTTGACAATCCTACTGAAATCCAAATCTGTCCACTCCTCATCGCTACACTTTTTGCCCCAAGTTCAAACCACCATTGTTTCTCACAAATAAAATTGCCTAACTGGTTTCTCTGCTTGTATTTTTTTTTTTTTTTTTTTTTTTTTT
>PVKS010006826.1:0-29409 GCA_004027875.1 Aplodontia rufa | reverse complement strand
AATTACTAACACATTTACTTCTTTACACACAGGTAACACTACCTGATTCTTTTTCTTATTACCTACAGCATCAACTCATGAGAGCAGGGTCTTGTTCACCTGTGCTGTTCATGGCCTTAGAATTCCTTTTTTTCACTTAGAATTTTTTTTTCCTGAATGTGAAAGCAAAGTAGTTTTATACAATATATGAAATTATTCACAAGCCCTTTGTAGGAAAAGATGCCTTTTGCCTGGCAGGATGGGAAAGGTGATGCCGTGGAGAGGACACTGAGGTGGGATCTTAATTATGTTCACCAAGCAGAACAGCTGGTAAAGGAGCATGGTGGGCAGAGAGCAAGGAGGAGGAGAGATTCTTACTGGAGAACAGAAGCAGCAAGGACGTGGAGTGTCCAGAGGTAGCAAGTAGGCAGTGAAAGGCAGGATATACAGAGGACAGACACATCCAGGCCACAACAGAAAATGTCCTTACTTCATGCTGCTTTACATCCCAGGGTTCATGGAAAACCACAGAACTTGTGGTCCCAGAGAAAGACACGATTTAAGTATCAGACACAAAAGCGTGATGGCGATATGTAACAGTATAGAAATCCCAAATTTTGGGGGTCTTTAAATGCAAATCAAAACACAGTAACCTAAATACCCACCTATCTGCATGAGTGGTTTTTATTAGCCCATTTACCTAATTACTAATACCTACATATCATCTACATAAATTGGTCACTTTTCATCTTAATCATGTAAATAAAATGCTTAGCTAGTACACATACCTGGGTAATAAACTTTTTTCCCATCAGTTTTGTATACAACCATTGTGATAAATTCGCGATTATTTGCAAAATCATCCTAAAATCACACAAAAAATCCAATGTGGTTAGGAAATTGGGCTCAAAATGGTCTTAATGTTTAAAAAAAGAAAAATTTTAAGAGGATTTCTTTGCATTTTTCTTAATTAAACTGTTAGTTCAATAGATGACCATACTACATTAAGTGCTAAGTAAAATTCTAAGACATTAAGATTATGGTTAGCTATTTTAGAATCAGGACCAATGATTCAACATTTCCAAACCCCCTTTAGCACATCTGGAGGTTAACATTTGTAAGATCTAAAGTATGTATAATCAACCCCCAAATCATCATTGAAAAACATTTCTTTCTTCAGAGATGATTTTTGAACAAGAAGTTAAGTATGATTATAAAGCCTAAATTCCCTGAGAGGAAAATATTCATTTATCCAAGAAGATACAATTTCTGGTGACCAAATTATGTATTAATGGCTCAGTTATATTTAAAGTTATTTTTCTGTATGGGATGACATTAGAAGGGTAACAGTACCTTGTCTGTTATGTGTCTACTAAGCAAAACCCATACTGCAGCGCCGCCTTGTGGACACTGTACCTCCAGTTTGTACTGGGGGTTGTTGGCCAGGCTATAGGCATCTTTCACAGGTCCTTGCTTAGCATCCCAAGTACTAAAAGATAAAAGTCAACAAAGAAGAAGATAGTGACTAAATTTATCAAAGAGCTAAACTATAACACTACTTTAAAAAACAACGTTTGGGCTGGAGTGGTGACTCTGCGATTACAGCACGTGCGTGGCATGTGCCAGGACCCAGGTTTGATCCCCAGCACCACATACACAACTAAGTGTCGGAGCAATGAAGAGTAGATGAGAAACTAAATAAAACTGATTCTCTCTTTCTCTCTCACTGTCCCTCTCTCTTAAAAAAAAGTTATGTTTCAAATACAATCAGACTATCAGGTTCTTTGCTTTCATTCTTTTTTATAATTTTTGGCATAACCAAAGAATAAAACAACTACTACAAGATACTCATCTGCAGTCATGGCAAAACTAGAGACTGCTAATCCTCTGAATTAACAGTTACATTTCAAGTTTAAAAAGTGGAGAATACTCTGAAGTATCTAAAAAGTTACCTGTGAATACATGTTGATTCTTTGAAAAGCCCTGGATTCCAACTCAAATAAATCACATCATAATACTGGCAGAGATCATCCCAGGAAATCCAAAATATTCCTAAAAATTAATGCCTTTGTTAATCTAAAATTATCTTAATAATATATGACTGAAATCTGTTAAGAACATTTCACCTTGTTAACACATTATCAGCCAAGCATGGTGGTGCACACCTCTAATTCCAGCTACTTGGGAGACTGACAGGAGAATCACAAATTAAAAGACAACCAGACTGAGACCCTGTCTCAAAAAAAAAAATAAAAAATAAAAAATAAAAAGGGTTGGGGATGTAGCTCAGTGGCAGAGTACTTGCCTAGCATGCAGGATGTCCTGGGTTATATCCCCAGTACTGAAAAAAAAAATTTTTTTTAATTAAAAATAAGATATATTTACCATTATCTATTTTCTGAGCTGTTCGGGGATCAAAATTTAAATACTTTTGTAACTCTGGAGTCCAGTTTTTGACATCATTTTCACTGTATCTTCCTTTCCAACGTAAATGGCTCCAAGGATTTTTCAGTTGGATAAACCGCAGTCCCTGCATACAAAAAAACCAGGAGATAACATTAAGTTATAAAATAGGTTTATAATATTATTAGTTATACCATTCTCTTACTAGGATGAACTTTATTCTTTTCCTTTTAAATAAATACCTCTTTATAAGCCTTTTTCTTTTTTATCAGAGAGAGAGAGAGAGAGAATTGATTTTTTCATCTGGTTTTTGGTTTTCCAACACTTAGTTGTGTATGTGGTGCTGGGGGGTTCAAACCCGGGTCCTCATGCATTCCAGGCAAGCACTATACCACTGAGCCACAGCTCCAGCACCTCAAATAAACACTTTTAACATATTCAGCAGGTCACCCATCTGATCAAAACTGTAAATGATTATCTAACTTCCTACAGCTATATATAGTAGTCATTAATCGCAACAAGATTACTTTTTTTTTTTTTTTTTTTTTGAGAGAGAGAGCGAGCCGGGAAGGAGTGAGAGAGAGAAACAATCAATTTTTTTTTTTTTTCATCCAGCATTTGTTTTTCCAACACTTGGTTGAGTACTTGGTTCTGGGGTTTGAACCTGGGTACTCATGTATGCCAGGCTAGGGCTGTAACCACTGAGAACCCCTCCAGCCCTGAGATTACTTAAATTTTAAATTGAATAAAATTTAAAAATCAACTCCTCAGTTACATTAATCACATTTTAAATGTCCAATGACTACGTGTATCTAAGAAGCTCAAGCACGGGAGAGTACAGACAGAGAAAACTGCCATCAATGCAGGATGCTTCATGGGAAGCACTGCCTTAGAGCACCATTTCCTGCCTTTCCAAAGCCCCCTCTACTCTGGTCCCACTTTACTTTCCAGTACTCATATCCCATGTGGCACTCTGGCTCTAAATCTTTCCTCTCATAGTCCCATAAACAATTGTAAATTTGCCTCTAAAGGCATGAGCTCATGCTGTTCCCCTTTGCTGAAGGTCTTTTCCAAGCCCCCTTTTCTTTCAGTGAAGACTTAGAAGCCGAAAAGAAAAGAACATCAATTCGGAGTTAGAATAAAACGGGCTTAGGGTAGGTCACTTACACTCTAAGCATTAACTTATAGGAGAAATGAGGATTATGGTGTGTCCCTAGAAGACTGTTATGAAGATTAAAGGAGATAATAATGTAAACTATCTGGTACTTAGTGATTTCTTTTCAATAATTATTGCTTCTCAAAACAAAATTATTGTTCCTCTACCTTTCTAGTGCTCACAATATGTTTTACATTAATTACAAACAGTATCTTATATCACTTCTTGTACAGACATATTTTCAAGGAGACCATAAACTCTTCGCAATGGTAAGACTATTATTCTTTTTTCGGTACCAAGGATCGAACCCAGGGGTGCTTAACCACTGAGCTATACTCCCAGCCCCTATTAGCCTTTATCAGAAGTTTCCACTGAGTTTATGGTACAGTGTTAAGGTATGTTAAATGCTCCATAAATACTGATTTGTCTACAGAATTGACTGCACTAAAAATAAAAGAGCTGATAATTCCAAAAGAATACTTATCTTACTTCAAGCAGTCCACTAGGAAATTGTGTACTTTTTCTAATGATATCCTAAATCAAACCGGTTGGAGAATATTTAAAATAAAACAAAAAAGAAAAAGACCCACATTTCTTTGTTATTCTAAATGATGGTAAATTGTGCACTGGGGCAGATGTGATTTCCAGACATAATACTCGTTTTTCTCAGGCTATATTCCCTAGAAACTTTATTAACACTATTACTTCTCGATTTCTTCACCACCACCTGTGCCTCACTACACATCAGTCAAAAGACACTTAATTCTAATTTTCCATTCATAAACTTCATTCTGCCTAAGTAGGAAATATCTGTTATTTCAGGACTCATCACTTCTCAAAGAGGAACACAAAGGAATAGAAACTTCTAAGCTTTTCAGAGACAGGTTCCAGGGATCAGAGACATTCAAGGATATATGGCTGTAGATTTTCATTGCTAAGTAGAGAATCAGCAATTCAGAGTCCCAAATAGGAGAAAACTTCGTAAAGAATCTTTTTTTTTTTTTTTTTTTAATCTGGTTTATGGGGTTGGAGTGGTGGCTCAGAGGTTACAGTGTTTGCCTGGCAGGCACTAGGATGTGGGTTCGAACCTCAGCACCACATACACAACTAAGTGTCAGAAAAACAAAATCCAGATAAAAAAAACTAAATAAAAATGATTCTCCCTCTCTCACTGTCCCTCTACTTTAAAAAAAAAAAAAAAATCTGGTTTATGTTGAAACATTTCACTTCCACAGTTATTTTTCCAAGTAGCAGAAAAGGAAAAAACTTGGAAAGCTTCAGAAATCCCATGGTAAGACTTGCCTAGACTGAAAGGCAGCAGCCTGAACCACAGATGCACCTCCATAGCAGACTATTTATGGAACATTATCTCCAGGAGAAGACACAAAAATGACCCAAAGGGAGGAAGGCTGAGACTAAAATGAAGACCTCAGAATATGCAAGCAAGTTAATAAGAATGTCATCATTTTATGAAAGCATTAATAAATATTACTAATAAAGTCACAAATGATATAAGATCATGGATGGCTTTAGTCTAAGACTAAGTTTACCTGCAAAAAAACAAAAACAAAACAAAACGAGGTTCTAGAGATAAATATCTGTGTATCTCTGAGATAGAAATGGAATTTTTTTGGGAGGAGTGAGATACTAGAGACTGAGTCTGTCTACTATTGAGCTATACCCTACCCCTTTTTCCAATTTCATTCTATGACAAGAGTCCAAATAAGTTGCCCAGGCTGGCCTCAAAGCTTATGAACCTCCTACCTCAGCCTCCAGAGTAGCTGGGATTACAGGTATGTACCACCATACACCAAACAACATTTTAAAGTAGAAATCAGAATTAAGTAAATGTCCCAAAATACAAACAGCAAAATCAACCAAAAACACATAAATAGGCCAGGAGGCTGAGGCAAGAAGCTCACGAGGCCATTCTGGACTATTCTGTGAAACTCTATCTCAAAATTTAAAAATGGATGGAGTGCAGCTCAGTGTTAGAGTGCTACTCTAGCCATGTGCCAGCCCCTGGGTTCAATTCCCAATACTGCAGGGGAAAAAAAAAAAAAAAAATTCCAGGAAATTTTTCAACTATATTCCCAAAGAAAAAATAATGGGAAAAAAATCTTCAAATTTTAATACACATGAACAAGGTTTTAGGCAAAAATCAACCCTGACTAAACAAAGGGGAAACTGGGGCCAACTCCACAGTGTGGGATACCTGCTCAAGCTGGGTAATGTTTTATGGTGGTGGTGGTGGTTGTTGGTTTGGTCCTGTGGATTGAATCCAGGGTCACTTAACCACTAAACCACATCCCCAACCCTTTTTATTTTTTCATTTTGAGACAGGGTCTCATTAAGTTGCTTAGGGCCTTACTAAGTTGCTGAAGCTGGCCTGGCTGGAACTTGTGATCCTCCTGCCTCAGCCTCCAGAGCTACTGGGACTACAGGTGTGCATCACCATACTGGCTTCAAGCTAGGTAATGTTTTTGGATCACTAACTTTCGTAACACTGCTGTGCAAATGTTGAGCGTTATCAGAGTGAAGAAACCTGTCAAGGGACCACAATTTACTCTGTGTACACATCCTTTAGTAAAATGCCTCAATCTTTACAGATCACTGCGATAGGAACTTGACACCTAATGCTACTTGCTTTAAACTAGAAAGGCAGTTCACTGAAATTCCTACATTACTAGCATTCAGCAGTTTTTTCTGAACTGTTCTGTTTTCAAGTCAGACCACAGGTTCCTATTTTTCTCATATACATGTTATCTAGTTACTATTCAAAGTAAATGATGTATCTTTAAAAAAAAAAAAAACTTCCCCAAATTCAAGCCTAGTTCCTATGATTGTTTCATTATCTAAATGAAAAAATATATATGTATATATTTATCACCTGCCATTATCTTACTACTGGTCACATTCACTAATACCTACCTACCTCCCTTACAGGATGTAGTAGCAAAAGATACATATGATAGTACTGAACAATAACAACTGTTATTTACAGTATTTAACCAGTGTTTGTGGTAAAGTACAATTCTCAAATAAGCACAAACCTCTCAGGCTTACTTAGCTGCACATAAACTTTGATACCCTTACCCAATTTTAATGCTACCTTTGAAGAAACACCTGATGTTATAATGCAGCTGAAAAATTCCTGTCAGCTAGTGTCTAGCCATCACGATGTCATAGTACAATGCACTGTTCACATGTTTGCAACTAAAAAAGCTGACAGATTCGTGTTACACCAAAATTTTAGAAATAACAGCTATCACTGTTTAGACTACGTATGCCAGTGTAGGCAAAGCTGCTGTGCTGCCAAATTATGTGTACAGCACACATGGTTATGTGCAGCACATGATACTGATAACAAATGATTGTTACTGACTTACGTGTTTACTGTACTTTGATCATGTAGAGTGTACTTCTGCTTATTAAAAAAAAAAGGTTTATACCATGTTAGGCTGCAGTGGCCTCATGCACCTCATGTCTACCTCATCTGTCAAATGCATCATTTCTCTAAGTTAATCTGGCATTTTGTTCCATCATGGCCTTAGGAAACCATAAACTAAGAAACTCTCGTGCACAAAACAGCATAGTTTGTATTGCATAGTAAGCAATACCATCTAGGTTTGTGTCACACTGATACTTGCAAAACAATGACATCACTTAACAACAAATTTCTCCTGTTGTATCCCCTATCATTAAGTGAGCTATGGCAATCATTTACTGTGCTCTATTAAAAATACCAGTCTAATTAACACACAGAGCACTCTGTTATTGTTGACTGATTGCTACTACTTTCTATTATTAACAAATGTCTCTTAATAGTCTTTATATTTTTCTAATGCATACAACTGATTAAATTTTCTGTTAAAAATAACTAGCCTTTTGGGAAGTAAGAAAGACACACAATCACAACACCTGAGCCCCAATATATACACCAACAAAAGGTCTGAAAGGACTGATGGCATGCAAGGACCACAAGGAAGAGAACAGTGCTCACACACCCACTGCCAGCTGTCTTATCCCCAAGCATTCTTCTTCCTATTTTTCCTCCATTCACAAATATTTACTCAGTATCTTCTCAGCTCTAGAGTTTATCACTGTGGCTGACCTAAACACCACCAGGCAGTCTGGAACCCTGGGGGCTGCTTTTTGTTTACCTCAATCTTGACACTTTCATGGAAAAGAAAAAGGTGCAACAGTGTCTGTTCTGTCCTCAATATCTGTGCTGTAAACTCTTTTTTCCCACCTTTTATTTCATAATTCCCAATTATCAAAATAGGTGAAATGGGGGCTGGAGCGGTAGCTCAGAGGTTACGGCACTTGCCTGGCATACACAAGGCCGCAGTTCGAACCCCAGCACCACGTACACAACAAAGTGTTGGAGCAACGAAAGCCACATGAAAAACTAAAAATAAAAATTGCTTGTCTTTCTCTCCCTCACTCTCACTGTCCTTTCTTTTGGAAAAAAAAAAATAGGTGGAATGGCTTAAAAATTCCAACTAAGCCTCATCAACATCCAAAAGTCTGATAATCACTGGGATCTTTGCAATGTTTTACTAAATTAGAAAATAAGAGAAAAAAATTAAGGCCAAACCTTGAACTCTCTAATATCCAAAACGGCATATGCATGAGTGGGAACTAGGCCCCACTTTTCTCCTTCAGCTTCAGTCATCATTCCAGTAGATGCAGTGATGAGGACATCACCTTTGTGAAACCTAGAATGACCCCAAAAGACAAGTAATTAAAGGAAAATACATTTAGAATTCCAGATCACACCATCTTTCCCTTTAGTTTACTGGCTTATTTGAAAATTTGCACAAATGAGATATCTTTTTAAAAATGGGCTATCCCTATCATCCCCAAAGAACCTTCAACAAGAAATTTTTAAATCTCAGTTTGTCAAATAAATTATATTTCCTTTTCATTTTCAAGACAACTTACTTTTCAGGCAGAAACCTAACAATGAAGAAAAGCAAGTGCTAAAGTTTCAGTTTACAAATAAGGATGAAGTTGTGAAATACCAAATGCACTTCCCCACAACAGATACCATTTTACTTATCATATCACTGCGCTGTCTCATTTTTATAGTGAATGTGTATTATTATTTAGACAGTGTTCCAATCAGACTTTTTTCCTATCTTACCTCAAATTGATAAGTACTTAGTCCAAAACAATTTTTCCATATTATATATCTCAGATTCAAATATTTTAGATTACCTACAAGTTGGATTAACTGTAATCATCACGGAGGATAACTGAGGGCTGACTGTACCAAGCACATAAAGTGAAGTCTATTTTAAAAACAATTTCCCTGACAACTAAAAGTGACAGCTTCTGTTATCTCTATTATAGATAAAAATGATGCATTTATTGATTAATTTTTAGAGAAAGAGAGAGAGAGAATCAACTCCATTCATTTTTCCTTCTGACCTCCATTTCTCCAACATTCAGCTGTATATGTGGTGCTAGGATTTGAATCCGGGTCCTCATACCTGCCAGGCATGTTCATTGACTACTGAGCTACTGCTCCAGCCCCAGGCATGCTGCTTTTTAAACAGTCTCTTTTACTACTAGAAAGAAAAAGAACAGCTAGAGTGGTGGCTCAGCAGTTACGGCACTTGACTGACGTACGCAAGGACACGGGTTTGAACCTCAGCAGCACGTATACAATGAAGTGTCAGAGCAAATGAAAAACTAAATAAAACTGATTCTCTCTTCTCACTGTTACTCTTTTAAAAAAAAAAAAAAGAAAAAACATAAAGGAGGAAAGAAAAAGAAAAACGCTTACCTTTGATAAAGCATTCTGAAAGAGTTATCTTTGCTGAAAGTTTGACTATCTGAATGCATGGCTATCCTTTCTGGTATCCATCCAGTCAGTGCATGAAGATCAATATTCTGCAACAAAAACACATTTCAGGATTGTCAAATGTTTTCAAGTTCTTAAATAAATCCCAAGGGTAACTATTAAATCTCATTTACTTGGTATAATGATTCATGCTAGGGATAAATAAGAAAATAGTTAAAAGCTGTTTTTATGCTCTTAATGAATTCAACAGAACTGTCTTACTGGGAAATTTGATAAAAACTCAAAAATACATTTTAAAAAACTGCTTTGATAATGTCATTAACCAATGAGTCCATTCTTACAATAGAACAGTCATTTTTTTTTTTTTAAGAGAGAAAGGGAGAGAGAGGGACAGATGGGCGGGGGGGAGAATCTATTAATTTTTCATGTGGCTTTCATTGCTCCGACACTTTTCTGTTTACATGGTGCTGGGGTTCAAACCCACGTCCTTGTGAATGCCAGGCAACCACATAACTGCCGAGCCACAACTCCAGCTCTAGAATAGTCATTTCTACGAAAAAAACAAACAAACAAAAAAAATAGAATAGTCATTTCTAATGGCTCACATACATTCTCCTTCTTTCTCTCTTAAGCTGCACTGTGTAAATTAATAGGCAACAGATTAGAAAGCAAAACTAAGGAACTGGAGTGGTGGTTCAGCAGTTAAGGCACTTGCCTGGCATGCACGTGGACACAGGTTCAAACCCCAGCACCACGTACACAACTAAGAGTGGGTACAATGAAGGCCACATGAAAAACTAAATAAAACTGATTCTTTCTCTCTCACTGTCCCTCTCTCTCTATAAAAAAAAAAAAAAAAACGAAAGCAAAGCTAAAAGTATCTGAAGGACAAAGTAAGTAAGTGTGCAGACTGAGAAGAAAAACTTATGTCCTGTTGCATTTAACCTTGACTTAGATTTCCCGCCTAGCATTATACAATCATGAAGAGTGGAGGAGGACTGATGTTAGGTAAGGAAACTAATCAGGTATGAATAATGGTGACTTTTATGTATGACTTCATTTAATCTTTTTTTTTTTTTTTTTTTAAAGAGAGAGGGACAGTGAGAGAGATGAAAGAGAAAAAACAACTTTAGTTTTTCACATGGCCTTTGTTGCTCCAACACTTAGTTGTGTACGTGGTGCTGGGGTTTGAACCCAGGTCCTCATGCTTGCCAAGCAAGCACCGAAACCACTGAGCCACCACTCCAGCCCCACTTCATTTAATCTTTACAAACCCTGAGAGGTGGATATTATCCTTGTATGACCAACACACAAAGAGACTAAGAAGGTAAATACCTTTTCCATGATCATAAGCTGATTAGTATCAAAATTTAGAGTCATATCAATCTACTTTCTGGCTTAAGTTTGGTCATTTATCTCACGCAACTAAAGGATTGTGACATACAGGTCATCTCTATGGTTATGTTAACGAAGGTTAAGAAAACAACTCCTTGAACCTGAATTTACAAATCAAATATACACAAGGACATCAACATGACACAACCCTTTGATCTGATCAGGCCGCTCTGCAAAGGTACACTACAATAATTGGCTGTGTATCTCAACATAACAGTACACACATACTGTTTAGGATTTCCTGGATACGGATTTTGCACAATATGCTACCCATACACAAGAAAATATTTACCCCCATAATAAGGGGTCTGATCAACATTTCTCAGGGCCTAACAATCGGCTTTTTTTTCCCCACAAGCAAAAACATCTATACTTCTCAAGTTCAAATGTCATATTAGACAGCATAAGTCCATGCCTGGATCACACTATTACTTACTGAGTTGGATCCTGGGAAATCATATCCTCCCATAACTTTCATGTATGCTTTTTCTATAAGAGACACCCATAATTCACTTTTGTTGTTGGAATAAGAACACAGCAATTCTCCTTTATGATCAACAGGTAACTGGTCATCAATTATCACCTAGAGAAAGAGGACATAACTTCCTTAAGTAAAATGAAATATCTTGGAGTTGGGGATTTAGCTCTGTGGCAGAGTGCTTGCCTAGCATGGGCAAGGCCCTGAGTTCGGTTCTCAGCCCTTAAAAAAAAAAAAAAGAAAGAAAGAAAGAAATATCTTAAAATCCTATCAAGGAAAAAGAAAAACAACTTTCCTACTGATACAAGGCACAGTGTGCCTATCATTAAGATGATGTTTCCTAGTTTCAGGATTTTAGAATCTAGTCACTTAAATAAAATGTTGATTTGGGGGGAGAGGATGCTCGGAATTGAACCCAGGACCTTACACTTCCTAGGTAAGGGCTCTGCCATTGAGCTACGTTCCTAGCAATATTGATCATTTTGATATGATGTCTTTATTTGGATTTACAAGTTTAACCCATCAGGTGAGCCACTGGTTACATATCATGTAACTACCAGCAAAACTATTAGGGATTCTAGAATGTACATTACATTTGAAGTGATTTCAAAAGGGCCTCACTATTAACATAAGTGCTCCCAGACAACAGCATCACCATCACCATCACCAAGGAACTTGTTAAAAAGCAAATTCTGATCTCAACCAGATTTTGACTTACTGAATCAAAACTCTGGGTGTGAGGCCTACCAATCTATATTTTAATAAGCCCTCAGGTGATTCTGCACACACTAAAATTTGAAAATTATTGAGCTAGAGAATAAAGATTTTCAGACTGGAATCACCAGGGAACCTTGTTAAAATGCAGATTCTGATTCAGTAGGTCTGAGGTGAGGCATGAAATTCTGCAAGCCCAGGTCATGCCAAAGATGATGCCAGAAAATGCTAATGCAAGACTCTTGAATTATGCATATTTCACAAAGAAAATTTTAAAAACTTCTTCCATCTTGTTATGGCTACATACAAACTCTTCTGACCTATAGACTTAAGCTTGTCTGATTCCCTTTTAATAAAAAAATTAAGAACTTTCATATTAAAGTTTAAGTGTTTAACAGTCCTTAAGTGTTCAATGTCACTGGAACTATGCATAAATTTTCTTAAAACAACTTAAAAAAATGGACTTTAAGCCAGGCATAGTGTAGCACACCTGTAGTCCCAGATACTTGGGAGGCTGGGGAGGTGGCTTACACCAGCTTGGCCCAGGAGTCTGACACTAACCAGCATGGGCAACATAGTAAGACCCCCGTTTCAAAACAACAACTCAGACTCTATATATTTTTCATTATTAACATATGGTGCTATTGGTAGTAACATGACTTTTAAAATGTTTATACAGAACTTTTTTTTTTTTGTACTATACCCAGGACTGAACCCAAGAGTGTTTAACCACTGAGCCACATTCCCTAGCCCTTTTTATTTTTTATTTTGGGACAGGGGCCAACTAAGTTGCTTAAAGTCTTGCTAAATTACTGAGGATGGCTTTGCATTTGTGATCCTCCTTTCTCAGCCTCCCAAGCCACTGTGATCACAGAACATTTCTTAATTGTACCCACTCAAGACTCAAAGGGAAGTAAGGGAAGAAAGTGGGAAGTAAGAGATGTTCACCTTCCTTGGTACACCGTTGAGATGAAGCTTTACCATATACTTTCCACATGGATTGTATTCTGGTTCACCATCCTTATTCTGTGGGTAAATTATGCTTTATAAGGAAAATAAATATTGAAATGATATTAATAGTCAATATAAAATACTATACAGGATATCGTATTCCATTTAAACATATGCCACCCATTTAAACATATTTCATAAAAATAAGCACAAGAATATTTTCCTGTAACAGGCCTAGACAAAGAATTTCACCCTCAAAGTGCTCACTTTAAGTAAATTAAGGAATGCATTTTAAGAAATTATAAAATAGCGCATAATTTCACATTGTGAAGTTCTCAATTTTTAACTATACACTTTAATAAAACACAAGTGGATATATTTTAAGCCAGTTAAAACATATAAATATATATAATATATATATAAAATATATAAAGAAGAGAACACCATTTCGACTAATCACAAACTAAGAAAAAAAGTACAATGCTGATAAAGTTATGTAAAATTATGTAATAAGATACTTGTAAAAATCATGAGTATCAATTTTCTTTTAGGATAAATTTGGACCAAATTACATACACTACAAATTACTTATTGGGCAAATAGTTGAAATTAAAGTCTTATTAATTCATCTTTGTACTCTTGGGGTTTAATACACAAAAACCACTCAAGAAAAACTGAATGAAAAAATTATGCTTAACAACTTTTACACTGAATGCTTTTAAGCTTAAACAACATTTAAACTAAAAGCATTTCAGAAACATTTCAGAACATTCTCAAACAGTTCTAGTCAGCAAAAATGTATGCCATTTTATATTTTCTGGTAGCCAGATTAAAAATACCAACTTTAATGACATATATTATTACATCATGTACTCCAG
Organism: Aplodontia rufa; assembly: GCA_004027875.1. Classification (NCBI taxonomy): domain Eukaryota; kingdom Metazoa; phylum Chordata; class Mammalia; order Rodentia; family Aplodontiidae; genus Aplodontia; species Aplodontia rufa. The sequence goes on along the minus strand of PVKS010006826.1, from coordinate 15,643 downwards.
ACAAAAATTTGAGCTATTTTCCAATGTTCCTTTCTTCATGTGTTAAATTTTCAAAATCTCATTTTATACTTGCAGTCCATCTTAATTCACACTAACACATTTAAGTGCTCAAAATTCACATGTGACTTAAGCTGCCTTACTATACAGTACAATTATAAAGTACCATAAATGTGATACAAATTTACTTTTATTTCATTTCAAAACATTTATTCCATATATATTATTTAATTACATATGCATAAGTTCTGATTGTTTTAGCTTCTTTCCACCTTTATGAATCACCTGCTGAAGGGTTATAATATTCTAGTGATATGTCCTGTCTACTTTCTATGCAGATAAGGCCTAAGTTTTGATTTTCTGATTAAGAGCCAATTCAGAATCAATATAATAAAGATGGTCATTCTACCCAAAGCCCTTTACAGATTCAATGCAATCCCCATCAAGATACCTATGGCACTTTTCAGAGATATAGATAAAGCAATTCTCAAGTTCATATGGAATAACAGGAGACCCAGACTAGCCAAAACAGTACTCTATAGAAAGGAAGAAATAGGGGGTATCTCAATCCCTGAACTGAAATTATATTACAGAGCTGTAGTAGCAAAAACAGCATGGTATTGGTATCAGAAGAGAACCGAAGACCAGTGGAACCGAATAGAAGATCCTGAGACAAACCCCCATATCCTTAACTATTTGATATTTGATAAAGGGGGCAAAAGTATAGTGTGGAAGAAAGATAGCCTGTTCAACAAATGGTGTTGGACAAACTGGACAGCCATTTGTAGACAACTGAAGCTGGATCCTTATCTTTCGCCCTGCACAAAAATTAAATCATAATGGATCAAAGACCTGAATATTAAGCCTACAACTTTAAATTTACTAGAAAGAGAAGTAGGGTCAACACTACAGCTTATAGGAGTCCGCAGCTACTTCCTTAACAAAACTCCTATGGCTCATGCTGTAAAATCAAGAATAAATGAATGGGATGCAAATAAACTAAAAAGTTTCTCCACAGCTAAAGATCTATCTAGTCAAGAGCATCAAGAGAGAACCTACAGAATGGGAGAAAACTTTTGCCTGCTACACCTGGGACAGAGGGCTAATATCCAGAATATACAGGGAACTAAAGAAACTAAAGTCCAAACTCACAAATAATCCAATTGATAAATGGGCTAAAGAACTCAAAAGGAACTTCTCTCCAGTGGAAGTCCAGAAAGCCCATAAATATATGAGAAAATGCTCTACATCATTAGCTATAAGGGAAATGCAAATCAAAACTTCAATGAGATACCACCTCACTCTTGTTAGAGTGGCAAAAATGAAGAATACAAACAACGACAGATGCTGGAGGGGCTGTGGGAAAAGAGGAACACTATTACACTGCTGGTGGGACTGCAAACTGGTTCAGCCACTATGGAAAGCTGTATGGAGAATCCTCAAAAAACTGAGGATGGAACCACCTTACGACCCAGCTATCCCAATCCTGGGAATTTTCCCAAAAGTTAAAATCAGCATATTATAGCGATGTGGCTTCCTCAATGTTTATAGCAGCTCAATTTACTATAGCTAGACTATGGAACCAACTCAGATGCCCCTCACTTGACGAGTGGATACAAAAACTTTGGTACATATATACAATGGAATACTACTCGGCCATTAGAGAGGATGGTATTATGGCTTTTGAAATCAAATGGATGGAGATGGATAGAATTATGCTTAGCGAAGTCTCCCAATCTCAGAGACTCAAGGGCCGAATGGTTTCTCTCATCTGTTGATGCTAGAATTTATGGGGAAGCAGTAGGGCAGACTGCTAACCTAACAAAACTTCAAATTGAATGACTTTCAGAGTAATAGGGGGATGGCTCTCTAGGATGCTTGGAGGTATAGGGAGAGGGAAAGGGATGGGGAGAGGGGAGGGTATATGAAGAACTCATAGGAGTCTGGAGATTGGGAAGATGGGGGAACCACCCCAGAAGCCTATGTCATTCCTCCACGAGCTACCCATTTAACTCATGAGTTCTTCTGGGGGAAACTGCAACAGGTAAAACCCAAGGTGGTCATCCATGTTTTGGCATTACCCCTGGATAACAAAGTTTATATACATTGATTGCTACTGTTTTGATAATGTTTCCCCCTCAACTGTATCTCTATATACTTCTAATAAAAAAGAAAAAGAAAAAAGATAAGAGCCAATTATATGAAAAGGGCTACAGAAACAAATGCAAAATTTTACCTGGTAATCAACTTCTTATTAAATCTTCTCTCATAAGCTGCACTGATAGCCAGTGATGCCACAAAGGAACAATCTGATACTATTGTCTGTTAATAAGAACAATGCATTAATATGTTCTTTCATTCATGTACCACTTACGCAACACAACCAGTACTTGACTCTTCCTTCTTGACAGTTGTTCAAATAGGAAAATAACAAAAACACCATGCTAACAACTCAGAAATTCTATTCACAAATCCTAGTAAAGTATTTCAATGAAGTTAGGTATTTAATAGAAAATATTTTATATCTATTCCCTATCAAAGGCAAAACTCAGATTCTCAACTTTCTCATCTACAACCATGAAAATTCATAACTTTTCAAAACAGTTGTTCATATTTACATACTTATCTCAAAGTTTAAGTCAAAAAATGTAGAATAAGTAACTTTTCCAATTATACTCATGCTTATGAATGTACAAAATCTAGGGGGGAAAGCCCAAATCCATATTCAAATTTCCTTAAAATGATAACTTTCCCATAAAAATAGACAAAATATATGTTTACCTGCTTTATGCTAAAACTGGACACAGTATATATCATTGTGGGATTGTTGCTAAGATCTTCTGGTCGTACCCATTTGGAAAATGTAGTTTTTTGTTTAGGTGATAATGGTAGCTTACCCAATCTATCACTGAAATAATAATAAAAATAATAAGATCAACCTTAAGATTACTTAAAAGCCAAAATTAAATTTCCTAGAGTATTTTTTATCTTTGACATAGTAATCATACATCTACACTTATATTTTCCTCTCTGGTCAAAATCTGGCTCTTCACCCTTTACCTTTAGTTGAAGAGGATATGCTCTTAATACACACATCCTTCCCAACTATATATACATAAATAACTGAAAAAGCTAACCTAAATTTGGGTATATGTACTTTAAGAATATAATTAATATAATTTAAAAGTTTAGTTTATCATGCTTATGTGCAAGAAATTCAGAAAGAAAATGGAAGCATTAGCAACAGTATAAGCTGATTCATTCAAAAGGTCCTAAGAAGCTAGATCCTCACTCTGGATCTTGAACTCCTCTCTGGAAGGCTAGTAAGAGTAGCTAATTTACTGAATATCAGTTATGTGCCACACATCCTCAAAACAACTCTATTAAATTAAATAATTCTGGAAGAAGCTTAAAAGTTATTAAGCCTTTGGTAAGTTATTACCAAGGTCAGGTAGCTAACAAAGAGTATAACTGCATTTAAATCCACGTTGGTGCCAAATCCACGATTCTTACCCATTACCCTCTGTGCTGTGATGTTTCTCTAAAATTGATGTATAGCAAAAGCTTTGGTTCATATGTACTATGGAATACTACTCAGCCATCAGAGAAGACGATATTATAGCTTTCGAAGTCAAATGGATGGAGATGGACAGAATTATGCCTAGTGAAGTCTCCCAAGCTCAGAGACTCAAGGGCCGAATGGTTTCTCTCATCTGTTGATACTAAAATTTATGTTAGGCTGACCTAACAAAGCCTCAAATTGAATGACTTTCAGTGCAACAGGGGCGAAAGCTCCCTAGGGAACTTGGAGGTGGAGGGAAGGGGATGGGGAGGGGGGAGGGTATAGGAAGAACTCATAGGAGTCTGGTGATGGGGAAGATGGGGGAACCATTCCAGAAGTCGATGTTATTCCTACACTAGATACCCATTTAACACATGAGTTCTTCTGGGGGAAACTGCATTAGATGAAACCCATAGTAGCTTATCTATGTGTTAGCATTACCCCTGGTTATCAAAGTTTATACACATTGACTGCTACAGTTTTGACAATGTTTCCTCCTCATCTGTATCCTGTATCGCAATATACTTCTAATAAATGTGGAAAAAATAAATAAATAAATAAATAAAATTGATGTATAGTACCAAATAAAAAACAACTTTTTCCAAACCTTTTCCAGAGCAAGAGCTACAAATCTTGGGATTTCAAAAGACTTCTGGATAATATAAGGAATATGACATGTGAACTAAAACAAATACAACATTCCTTTTTTCAAAAATGCTGAGAGATATTGGGGAAAAGGATTCTGGAGTTAGGTACAACTTGCAAACTTTTGGCTAAAGTTTGCTGGACAAATCTTGACTTATAATAAGCCAATGTTGGATGTAAATTTCTGAGCAGAATATGGCACACAACATTTCTCAAACTTACTTGATCATCACCTCACAGAACTTCTAATATTACATGTTTGGTGCCTGTGTAATATTAGGACCTGATTATAAACAGAAAAGGATCTAATTAAATTTAGAGGAACTTAAAAAAATCATTATCACAAAATTCTGAGGGGAAAATTTACAGCTAATTCAAACTTATAATTTAATGAGTTAGTGTTATTAACCTGCTAAATGAACTACAATAAGTTGAAGATTCTTTAATATTTGTTCTCTCAAGTCATCACTGAATAAGTAAATCCAGTATTTAAATCCATTACTCTTTAAGACTTTAAAAATATTAAAAATAATTTACATAAATATGCTTATTTATTAAAAGTAATTTAGGAGCTGGAGTGGTGGCTTGGCGGTTACGGCTCGTGCCTGGCATGCACAAGTACATGGGTTCAAACCCCAGCACCCACGTACACAACTGAGTGTCAGGGCAATGAAAGCCAGGTGAAAAACTCAATAAAAATTGATTCTCTTGTCTTTCTCTCACTGTCCTCCTCTCTTTTAAAAAAAATAAAAGTAATGTATGTAGAAAAAAATTTTATTTCAATCCCTCTAACCACAGATAAACATTTATAAATTTTCTTTCCTGTCAATCTGCTACCTGAATCTTAAAAGTTTACTGTAAGCTTTTCTTTGATTATTCTCACTGTAAAAGAATCTACATGATAAGAAAGGGAAAATCTTGCCACTTAGAATAGCTCATTTTAGAATTTATTACTTATTTTTCTCTAATTTTAATTAATTCACTAAGTATTTACTGAGTACCTACAATATAGCAGACACTTTTCTAGAAAATGGGGTGCAATTTAGTTAAAAAGGCATGATTTCTATCCTTATGAAATTTATCACCACTACCCACAGAAGCCTAAACTAAGGGAATTTGTACAGTTTTATATTTTATTTTTCCAATTATGTTGCAAGCATTTTCCCATGTTACTAAATTCCCTGAAAACTTGATTGTTTATGGCTATAATTCTATGGACATTATGTAATATAAGCATTAAGAATATGACTTCACTAATTACACAAAGATAAAAACCACAAGCTTACATCTCTACTTGAGTATGTCCATTCAAGAACCTGTTAGAATAATTCATTTTCACAATTATAACTCCAACAAATGTTTTTATATAACCTTTGAGTATAACTCTAAACAATTCTTTAGATTTGTTTTCCTGAGATGAAATTAATTGAAGTTTAAATTTTTTAAAAAAATGTTTGAAACATGCAGCAAAAATGTTACACAATTTAGTACTTACCAAAATGATTATTTTTCTAGCAGTTAGCCCTTACTGTATATAGCCTTACTGTATAATGCCTGCTACATAATAAGCACCACTCTACGTACTCAGTATTCTAGTCACTTTATTTTCTTTTTCTTTCAGCACCATGGATTAAACCCAGGGGCGCTTAACCACTGATTCACATCCCCAGCCCTTCTTATTTTTTATTTTGAGACAGGGTCTTGCTAAATAGTTCAGGTCTTTGCCAAGTTGCTGCTCATGACTCTCCTGCCTCAGCCTCCCAAGTTGTTGGGATTACAGGCTTTTGCCACCAGGCCCAGCTTAGTCACTCTTTTAATCATCACATAAACCCTATGAGGTAAATTCTATTACTATCCCCATTTTTACAGATGAAGAAACTGAGACAGAGACAGATTTAACTTATCCAGTATCTCAGGAATTCAAATTGGAACATTTGCCTCTAAAATCTGTGCTCTTAACAACAAAGCTGTAAAGTTTCTAAGGTATAAAGGTTCCTTAGACTCCAATTAATTACAAGCATCAGTCAGTTGCCACAGTGAGAAAATTGTTGATAAGTATTGGCAATCAAACATCTAATTTTTAGCCACTTAAAAAAACAGCAGAACACTGAAAAATGAAAAACAGTCCTATTGTTTTTTTTTTTTAAAGAGAGAGGAACAGTGAAAAAGAGAAAGAATCAATTTTTTTTCTATATGTTTTGGGTTTTTTTTATTAGATGAATATGGAGTTACAATTGAGGGGGAAACACTGTCAAACAATCAAGAACAAATGTATATATACATAGTTATCCAAGACTAATGCCATGTCATGGATGCCCCACTTGGGTTCCCCATGTTTTTGTTTCCCCCAAGTATCAATTTTTATTCAGTTTTTTATGTGGCTTTTGGTGCTCAGACACTCAGTTGTGTACATGGTGCTGGGGTTTGAACTCGTGTACTCAGCGCATGCTAGGCAAGCACTATAACCACTGAGCCACCACTCCAGCCCCCATATTCTATTTTTTAAAATTTCTATATTGTGAATATTTTTCCTACATTTCTTAAAAGATATTTTATTTGGGTAACATACTATTTGATTAATGAATTTAGCATTACTGAGTCATTCACATATCCCTGGATATTTCATTTCAATAATTTTTTGCTAAGAGATGCTTCTGTCAAGGGTCTTATGTTTTCTCTCATATGTAGAAGCCACAGAGAAAAAAAGGAAAAAAAGGTAGGGAGCCAGGTGATACAGGAAGAGAAAGACACGGGAGATACTTAGAAACAAAACTAACTAAATTATATTGTAATATTGTGTATATGCACTAATATATAACAACAAATTCTACTATTATGCATAATCATAATGCACCAGCCAGGCGCAGTGTCACACACTTATAATCCCAGCGACTCGGGAGACTGACGCAGGGGGATCACAAGTTCAAAGCCACCATCAGCAACTCAGCAAGGCCCTAAGCAACTTAGCGAGACCCTGTCTCAAAAAAAATAATAAAAAGGGCTGGGAGTGTGACTCAGTGTGGTTGAGTGCTACTGGGTTCAATCCCTAGTACAAAAGAAAATAAAAATTATAATGTACCAATTTTTTTAAAAGAAAAAAATGCTTTAGTGAATGTTCTTATTACACACATCTTTGACTAAATATTGATTTCATTAGAATAACTAGAAGCTGGGAGTCCTGAACCAAACAATATTTTTAAGGTTCTTGATATAAACTGCCATTGTTCTAAAAGGCTGTGCTAATTACACCTTTCAAAAATAACCCTTTCTATAAATAATAATAGATGCTGGAGGGGCTGTGGAGAGATAGGCACACTAACACACACTGTTGGTGGAGCTGCAGACTGGTACAGCCCCTCTGGAAAGCAGTGTGGAGAATCCTCAAAAAACTAGGGATGAGCTCACCATACGACCCTGCTATTCCTTTCCAGGGGATTTAGAATCAGCACATTACAGCGACACAGCAGTATCTATGTTGATTGCAGCTCAATTTACAACAGCTAAATTATGGAAACAACCCAGATGTCCCTCACTAGATGAATGGATCCAAAAACTGTGGTACACATATACCATGGAATTTTACACAGCAATTAGAAACAATGATATTGCAGCCTTTGAAGGTAAATGGATGGCTATGGAAGAAATGATACTGAGTGAAGTCAGCATAACCCAGAGAACCAAGGGTTGAATGTCTTCACTCATCTGTGGAGGCTGGAGCTAGACCCTGGCCATTGAGAAAGGTGGTCTATTATCATGTGTTAAATATGGATAAGGTGTAATGTTATACAACCTAATACATTTTTAGAGATATTGTGGGAAGGGGAAGGGAGAAATAAGGGTGGGTAATTGGGGGGGCACTCTTGGGGGTAAACCTAATCTTCAGAATCTATATACATTATATATTATTTTGTTAAAAACTTGTATGGTTGTTCAAAAAATAAATTTCTCAATTAAAAAAATAACCCTTTCTTAAGGTGGATCTTTGTCATAATGATAATGTCATTCTGTTCCACGTTTCCATTCAATGTCATTACTAGTTTAAACTTCTGATATGATTCAAACGCCAATAAGACAGTTATTTACTGATTACTTTGTTCCAGGTATCGTGCTAGGCACTGAGTATGTTAGGTAAAAGGAGGTCAACAAGAATCAAGACCAGGGAACTGAAAACAAAAGTGCTCTCATCGTTATGTCCACCTCTTTCCCTAGCCCCTACACATCTCTCTTCTAATAATCCTTATTACAAATTTTAATTAGAAGGCTAAGAAATAAATTGAATTTCAGAGTACAGATAAAGTACTGACATTTTAAAAAATGATCTTGAAAGGAAAATATTACAGTAATGCTTACTTACCAAAAAGGCATTGGATAAGCAAAGCGTTCCCTCAGATCAACACTCATGAAAGGAACATATTCTACACCATTTATTTTTGATGTTGTTCTATAAAATACAAGGAAAAATATCTAAGGTAAACGCTCAAGTCTATCTTAACCACCAATCTTATTTAAACTCTCTAAAATTTAAATGATAAGGTACAGTACTATATTAAAATTAAACTAACAACTCAAGTTGTTAAATACGTTTGGATAAAATTTTCATAAACTAATTAAATATCAGAAAACAAATGATGCAAATCAATTTAATAAGAGTATTCTGTAAAGACTTCATGTTCACAACAGGACTCTAGTGTCAAGTTAGGTTTGGTGGCACATCCCTATAATCCCAGCAAGTTGGGAGGCTGAGGCAAGAGGATTGCAAGTTCCAGACCAGCCCCAGCATCTTAGCAAGGCCCTAAGCAACTTAGTGAGACCCTGACTCAGAATAAAAAATAAAAAGGGTGGGAATATGGCTCAGTTGTAAAGCATCCCTGGGTTCTATCTCCAGTGGAAAAAAAAACAGAACAAAAAAATCCCCACAAAATTCTAATGTCAAGACAGGCCTATTCTAGAGGTGATGAAAGTGTCCTGTGTCTCTCAGCAGGACACAGAGCCAATTCTATCCTAAACTGAAAAGGATAAATTGTTACTTCTTTTGGAATTTAAAAAAAAATGACATTTACAATTCTGAAAAATATGCTCTCCATATTTTCTGGTTATGGAAATATGGAATTAGTAGTTGAAGAAAGTGTCATGGTCTGTTGACAAAGAAAGTTTGAGCAGCTGTGCATTTTTCTGTTTTACGTACATGTTTGTGTATATTAGCTAAGCCCTTTTGTATCTATTTGGAGTAGTTGCAGGGTAACATCCATCACAATTTCTTTAGGTAACAACAGTTTGTGAATCTGAGTAATAATTAATACCATTAGCAATGCATACAATGACTTTTGGGACAATGTGTACCTTCATTTGGGTGGACAGGATAAGAACTGTGTCACTTGCATAAAGGATAGCTGAAAATTTATAGGTAGTAGTTTTGTTGGAGTATAGTATTTCAAATGTGTATAGAAGATAGCATACAGATAATGAGTGCACAAAGTGTTGGACTCATTAATTTAGTGTCTCTCAGTTCCAAAACTACCCTTCTTTGTCCTGCTTTGTGTTGTGCTGGTTCATATAAAATTTTTCTTAGGCAAAGATGGCCAGGTTAGAATTAAATCTTCAGCGGGAAAGAAAGATGATCTCATATGGTTAAGACTTAGAAAGGAGCCCTTTCAGCTCAATTTTAGGAAAATTAGCTCTAAGCAGTCAAGAACAATCCAACTTGAAAACAGCCCAACTTGAGAATAGCCACATTGGCTCAAAGATTTAACTTGTCTATATTGCATCAGAAGGCACTCAAGGATTTCCACATTATTGAGTTTTAATATCTCGTGTCTGCTTTTAGGGACACTGAGCTGTTGGGTCTAGAGCAGCAGTGTGGAAATGCTATCTGTAAAGAGCTAGATGGTATACAATTAAAGTTTTGCTGTTTCTATCACATATTCTTCTGTTTTACTTTCTTTAAAAAAAAAAAATCTTTTAAAGAACCGAAAACTTATTCATAGCTCAAGACTTCTCTTCTATTCCATTTGCTGACCTAGACTGCTATTTCAAGGTAACATTTTCCCCCCATTAAGGCTTTAGTTACGACGTTACATAGATAATTATAGTCCACCATAGCTCTGTTTTGCTCCCTCACTTTTAAAGATCAATTTTGCCAGGATTTACAAAAAGACACAATATGTCTAGTAAAAAATGCTAAATATAATAATACAAAGATACATTAGAAGCAACAAATTTTAACTATTTCAAGTTGTGACTATATGATTTATAATTATAATACATAATAAAAATTTGAACATAATTCAGTAAACCTAATGAGAATAAAATCACCTGCACTGATGTTAACAAAACTCTTCATTATAATGAAGTATAAATGGATTTACCTGAGCACTTCTATTTCTTCTGCTGTGTATCTTTGTCCTTGTGCATCACATGATTGTGGACTTATAAATGCCTGGGGTCTTTCAACGAAAGGATTCAGTCCTAATGGAAAATGTGTTCTCATTGGAGGTGGCTTTGGTTTAGTATTTGTGGACTTAATCTTGCCAAATGGATTTGTCAAAGGCTCACTCAATGCTTCTGCTCTATAATAGAGGCACAAAAAAATAAAGTCCTAGTTATTCTTTTCACATTAAGTTTTTACTTGAGTAAAATTTACTTGGAGTAGCGGCTGGAGCGGTGACTCAGCGGTTTCTGCGCTTGCCTGGCAAGCACGAGGACCCGGGTTCAAACCCCAGCACCACATATACAACTAAGTGTTGGAGCAACTAAGGCCATGTGAAAAGCTAAATAAAGTTGTTTCTCTCTTTCTCTGTCTCTCTCACTGTCCCTCTCTCTTTAAAAAAAAAAAAAATTTACTTGGAGTAAATTTTGTAGTCAAGTGGGCTGAAGCAGTGGCTCAGTGGTTATGGCACTTGCCTGGCATGCGCGAGCATGCGAGTTCAAACCCCAGCACCACATACATAACGAAGTCTCAGAGCAACCAAAGCCACATGAAAAACATTTAAATAAGATTCTCTCTCTCACTCACTGTCCCTCTCTCTTAAAAAAAAAAAAAAAAAAAAAAAAAAGAAAGAAACTAGTCAAGCATCCCTAATGGAAAATTAGTAAATAAAATACTTACATAGTAGTCAAAATCTGACTACTTAAACTAATCCTTTGGGTAACTTAATATATTTGCAGACAATATTTTACTGACAATTTACTATTAACTGAATATCATTGTATATCAGCTATTATTCAAGGTAAGGAGAATACAAGAATGTATTTAAAAAATTCCTACCCTTAAGGTGCTCATGGCTTTGTGCAGAAAAAAATAAAATTACATCAAAAAGACAGATGCCAGGGGCTGGAGTGGTGGCTCAGCAGTTAGGGCGCGAGCCCGGCATGCACAAGTACATGGGTTCAAACCCCAACACCCACATGCACAACTAAGTGTCAGAGTAATGAAAGACACGTGAAAAACTCAATAAAAATCGATTCTCTCTCACTTGTCCTCTCTTTAAAAAAAAAAAAAAAAAGATGCCAGGATAGAAGTATTACACATATAACAGAAATTATAGACTTAATGACAGGGAAGAGAAGGTAAGTAAGGGAAGTTTGCTTTAAATTGAATCAATTCTTGAGCCATAGAAGTTCACCTGGGGAACGAGAAAGTGAGAAAGGCATTTTTTTTGGTAGTACTAGGTATTGAACTCTGGGGTGCTTTCACTGAGCTACATCTCTAGCCTTTAAAAAAAATTTTTTTCTTTAAGAGAGGACAGTGGGGAGCAGGGGAAGGAGAGAGACACTGTGTGTGCGTATGAATGAATCAATTTTTATTGAGTTTTTCACATGGCTTTTGTTGTTCTGACACTTAGTTGTATACGTGGGTGCAGGGGTTTCAACCCATGCATTTGCACATGCCATGCAAGCACTGTAACCGCTGAGCCACTGCTCCAGCCCCATCCCCAGCCCTTTTATCTTGAGACAGGGTCTTGCTAAGTTGCCAAGGCTGGCCTTGAACTTGCAATCCTCTTGTCTCAGCCTCCCAAGTAACTAGGATAAAAGTCACACACTACTGGAGTCAGCAAGAAAGCATTCATACAGAGAAAAGCATGTACAAAATGTGAAGTATGAAACAGCATAGAAAGTTGAGGTAGTTTCAAAAGAATGGATACATGCTAGTCCCTATGAAAAGTACAAACAACAGGCAGCAGGTGATGAGACAAGAAGACAGGGGCTGGCTGACAGAAGGCCTTGTATGATATTACTGAGCATTTTGAATTTGTTCTGTCAAAGAACAAGTTAAAAAATAAAAGTTTTTAACCTGATATCCATATGAGCTTCAGGAGTCTTGTGAACACTTGGAAATTATATGCCAAAAAAATTTATGTACATTTTCCTAGAAAGTAGATCCATAATTTGCAATACATCTTCAAAGGAACCCATGACTCTGTCACACACACCCTTTGCTTGGAAGATGCACTGGGGATACAGGATGGGTAATAACAGTCAGCTATGGTTCTTCTGACTGGTGAAAGAAGACAAGATGGAGAAGAAACTATGGGTCTAATGCTCATATTGCCATAAATCTGGGGAAACAAACTAACAGTTAGTTGAGAATGGTAATGAAAAGGAGGGATGACTTTTTCTTTGAGAGAGAGACAATCAACTTTTATTTTCTCATCTGAGTTTCATTATTCTGACACTTAGTTGTATATGTGGTGCTGGGGTTTGAACCTGGGTTCTCACACATGCCAGGCAAGCGCCATAACCACTGAGCCACCACTCCAGCCCCAAGGGATGACTTTATACCTCAAAAAAAAAAAAAAAGAGCTGAGGGTTGTACAGCTAGTTAGTCAGAATTCAAAAGGAAACAGTTTTAATAATTCATACTATACATATAAATGCAATTTCTATCCTTGTCCTTTATTTACAACACTCTTTCAAGACGTATAATTATCTTGCGCAAATCTGCTTATTCTTTTCAACAAGTATGTATCAAGCACACACAATACGTCAGGCTAGGTGCTTAGTGATAGCACTGAAGAAAATAGGCTAAGTTCGCTGTCCTCACAGAACTTACATTTGGAGGATAAGCACACAAAGGGACAAACATTAACAACAAATATGATCAACAGATGAACTTCATATACCTTAGAAAGAGCTATGCGAATGAATATTAAAATAGGGTAAGCAGGACAAAAGTGCCGGGGAAGACTCAATTTTAAATAATTGTCAGGGCAGGCTTCAATGAAAGGTTGACACTTGGGCTTGAGGTGGAAGAGCTACACATACGGCACAATTTGGGGAATACATATGGCTGGAAGCAGGATCATTCTCTAATCTCTTTTTTCCAGTAGCTATAGAACTTTTTCTCAAAGTTTTTCTATTTGGAAGTCTGATATTACACAATGCAAGGAAAGTCTTTCATTACCAGTATTGCAGTAATTTCTGTTTTTTGTATATCAAAAACTAAAAACATTTCTTGACTGGATATTCCTTGAGTTTAAAGCAAAGCAAGGAACTAGAGGAAGAAGGCAGAATATTGGGATCTCGGTTTAAAGATGAAGGTTTTTTACTATGAGCTCTACTACAAATTAAGATAAATCTATTAGGAAATAAGTAACATGATAGTAATACGCTATCCACAGATAAGAACTTTAGAGACCAAAACTCACCTATCTAGTGCCTGTCGAGCCAACTGTTTCAGTTTATTTTTCAAGGTTTTATCAGCAGTTTCATAAGACTTAAGAGGGAAAAAAAAAAAGACACTTTAAAGCATAATTATTTTTAATTGATCTATGATATTTCTCTGCAAAAAAGTTTGCAATGCACATGATAGTTTTTGATATTATGAGTGAAGACAAAAATGACATTTTAGTTTTATCTTTAAAGGCTCTGATTTAAAATAGTGTTGAAAACTTGTCACTGAGGTGAATGAACTTAAAAACCACTGAACACAGACAAGAGCTAAATAGACCACAACTCCTCAACCATGTTGCCATGGACAGCTCATGGCAGGAACCTGAGGACAGCACTTACCTACGGTCTCAAACACACGGAAATCACACTACACGGTTTCTCTGAACAAAACACACTACTGAAAAGATGGCATTCTGTAAGCACTAAGAATACCAGTCTTTACCACTTCACCTCTTCCTTCCCAATGCGCGGCTGGCTCTCCTAAGCACTAGATGCTCTTTGAAGCAGAGTCCCAAAAAAGACTCTCCAGGACACAATAAAAGTTACTTAGTACATGCATTTGACAATGAAAATTAGTAAAATGCTCCCAAACTACCACCTCATTTTTTTATTGCATAAATTTGAAAAAAAGAAGCTTATTCTAAATCATACATTTGTGATGAAATCTTCCTGCAGTAAGTCAGTTAACTATTAGGGTGTAAAGTTAAAAAATAGTATCTATAATTTAAAAAGCAACTGCCCAGTAACTCACTTTATTTTTTTTTAGGGCTGAGGAAGTAACTCACTCTTAATGGTAACAAAAATTTAATAAGTTGTAAAATCCCATTCATTACTGACTTTCTATTCTTCTTGGTTTAGAGAATTAATTTAGTTATGTTTATAATGATAGAATTCTTTTCATCAAGGAATTAACCAAAACTCATTAGTAAAGGAAGAAATTTCTTTTTTTTTTTCCCCAGTACTGGGGATTGAACCAGGGTCCTTTACCACTGAGCTATATTCCCAGCCCTTTTTATTTTTTTGAGACAGGGTCTTGTTAAGTTGCTTAGCTACTGAAGTTGGCCTGGAACTTGCAATCCTCCTGCCTCAGCCTCCCTAGTCTCGAGTCTCAGGGATTAAAGGTACATGACACTGCACACCCACGCCTTTTTGAGACAGGGTGTCACTAAATTGCTGCAGCTGGTCTCTAACTTGTCCTCCGGCTTCAGCCTCCCAAGTGGTTAGGATTACAGGTATGTACCACAATGCCCAACAGTAAAAGAAATTACTTAACATAATTCTACCAAGTTTAACTTGAAGCTATACATACAGTTTTCAGACAGAGATCCACAGCTTCTGTATACAATTCTATAGCATCTTCAACATTCCCTTTCTCATCTTCATCAAAAGCTTGTGTAACTAGGAAATGAGCACGCTCTAGGTCCAACTGATGTTTGGATTTCAAAGGATCAGCACTCTTTGACTGAACTAATTTGGGGGGAAAAACATGTAGAAGGAATATTACTTAAATGTAGCCAGAGAACAAATACCATTTTAATACATTGAAGAGATTCTTTCCCAAAACTCTATACTCCTTCACTTAGAAAGCTTAAGGTAGGGGCTGGAGCAGTGGCTCAGCGGTTACAGCGCTTGCCTGGCATGTGCAAGTACGTGAGTTCAAACCCCAGCACCACATACACAACTAAGTGTCTGAGGAATGAAAGTCATATGAAAAACTAAATAAAGATTGCTTCTCTCTTTCTCTCTCTCAATGTCCCCTTTCTTTAAAAA
>PVKS010006825.1:0-76199 GCA_004027875.1 Aplodontia rufa | reverse complement strand
ATATTCTGCTGTGGGTAGAATAATTTATTCACTGAGGGTGGATGGTATAAATATATCTCACTGTATGGGTTATTTTTAACAGAATTATTTTGTATACTTATTATTCTGAAAATATCCACAAAATGAGTATTTTGGCATTCATTATATTTGTAGGAACAATTAAGTTTCTTCTGTTTTTTTTACAGTATATATTTGGTACTTGGTTCAGTGTTTCTTTAATGAAAAGGAGAAAACAGGGCCCGAGGAAAGGGAACCGCAAGTATACACATATTAAATTGCACTTTTATCTCCAACGAATATCAAATGCCCCAAACCTCATTTTTTTTTAAGAGAGGGACAATGGGAGAGAAAGAGAAAGAGAGAATCAATTTTATTCAGTTTTTCATGTGGCTTTCATTGCTTGGACACTTTGTTGTGTATGTAGTGTAGGGGTTTGAACCCATGTCCCTGCGTATGCCAGGCAAGTGCCATAACTGCTAAGCACCACACCAGCCCCCCAAAATCACATTTTAATGGATCTGATTATCACATGCAATGGATAAACAATGGGACAGAACGTGAAGAGTAACTGTAGATAACAGATTATTATGAAACCTATTTGTAGCACATGGCTATGAATCCCACCCCTCAGCACTAATCTAAGTGTGGGCCTCTCTGCTCGCTCCCCATGTGGAAACTGAGCTCCAGAGTTCTGTTATAAAGGACGATGGTTAGAGGCCTAGAACAAACATGTGAAGTTTTAATTTTTCTTGACCACAAGAGTGCTCGCTTTGTCAGTAAGCCTTCCTGCTTTATTATTTAGTAGTGTGGATCATGAGCCTCTTGACAGAAGGGGCTATCTGTGAATTAAAGGCCTTATGAACAGAAATATCATTAGCTGTACTAAATTAAAAACAACATCAATTAAAAAAAATCAAATTCACCTAAGGCAAAACATCAAAGCTGTGGAATAGGTTCAGTTACTTTGCATTCAGTAGGAACAGCAATAACTTAAGACAACTTTTTGGGTGACCTTGGCCTCTGAGCTTTCCTAATCCCATGTGAGCACGACTTGCATAGGTGATAAATTATAATTATTAAAGGAGAATAAATATATTGCTATGAAATAAACCACAGTCGGGTCTTCCCATCAATAAAAATATCTTCTCGCTTGTGACAGTTATTCTCATGGCTTGAAAGGTCATCATTTGCTTGAATAAATAGGCAAGGGGGAAGCTTTTCAAGCTGTTTGTGAAGCAAAATGAGACCCCAGATTGGAGGAGACGCGTATGGTAATGAGAAAGTGCGGTGATGAGTTGTGTGTGACTGCAGGCAAGCGCCTTGCTCCTTGTATGAAAATTTAATGATGGGTTACTTTTCCAATGGGAAAGTAATAACTTAGGTAAGTAAAGTTGTACACTCCAAAAATGAAATTATTTTCAGTTTTAAAATATAACCCCAAAGCTATATACCTGCGATTTTTGTCAGTGTCATTAACTGAGCACCAAAAATACATTTTGAATATATCATTGTCTGAATTGCTCTCTGGCCCTTACTACTTGGCAGGGAATTTAAGCAACATGACATGAATGTGGATCACGTTTCTCAGCTCCTTGGAAGTTTTGGAAGTATTCTGAGGAAATGAGGGGAAATAGGAATGAAATGCAGCAGGGGTTATCTTTCCCATTGTGTGTCCTTTGGGAGATAATATTTTATCAACTTGTGGAATAATTCTTCTTTCCATGCATGCCTTGCAGGGATAGACACATTCAGTTGGGTGGGCACAGTGCACAAACAGGACTCCCCACCACAAGGAGGATCTTTACGGCACAATGCCTCAAATTTGCTGATGCTCAATATACAATAATGGGATCAGTGAATTCATGTCATGTTTATCCTCGGTGTAGTGTATAATGCAAACAGTACATACTGCTGGCATGCAACCTACCAGACAAATGGCTGATCAGAACCATAAAGAAGTGCTTGTGATAAGAACTTGAGTATAACAAAACAATACAACGTGGATTAGAATCTTCCACAGTTCCATGTCATGTATTTAAGGATTAACCCTTCTTTCACAATAAGTTGTCCGATTTCTATTTTTTTATATGACAAAAATGAGGCGAGATGAGAAATGAACTGCGTTCATATAAATCCCATTGACCTGAGTAAAACAATCAATACCTGGTCTACCTAATGCCAAAATGATTGGTTTAACCTGCATTATAACTTTTTGTTGGTTTATTTTAGAGTCATGGAAGATAGAATAATAGTTAAATGATACTTATCTATTAAAAAAAGAAGATTGTCAGATTCAGAGAACCAGTCCCTGCCAAATAGGTCATTTCTGAATGTTGTGTGCTGAATACTCATTTTATATATTGATTTCTTTCTCGCCTATATGTGTTTGCTGCAAGAAAGTACAAAATTATAAATGTTGTATGAATATTGTTGTGTTGTGCATTTAATGATTATATACACATATATGTATCATGCACTATCTATATCTACATCTATCAATCTATCTGTCATCTGTCATCTACGTATCATGCATACAGACAAACCCAGGACTTTTTGACTCCACTGTCCTGGGAAGGCCCTCCTAAATGCATGTCATAGCTTCTTGCTCAGATGGGTCATCAGCTAGCATTCTTGCTGTCATATGCTACTGTGAAGTGCATTATAATTAGCTGTACATTTCATGTCATGGAACTGTGCTACCCAGTGATAACAGGTTAGAGCTGTCAGTTCCAGTATCAAGAGTTTGAAAGGGTATTAAGTGCCAGGATGACAATACAATGGGAACACTCTCACTCAGGTGTCATTCAACATCTGGCCCTCCATGAGGCCACAAGCTAACTCTGCAAAGCAGTCCATTTCTAGGATCAAGTGGCAACCCTCGTTCGCCTCACCAATATGTGCACACTGAGAAATTAGTTTATTGTTAGGCTTGAGTTTTTCAGAAGCCTCTAAAATTATCCACAGAAGACCCTCATCCCAGATTCAACCTAGATTCGTGTCTGCAAATGAAAACCTCATTCCAAAAGTACTCAGTGGTGTCAGATAAACACCAACATTTACGTTAGCTACCCAAAGAAGTTTGAAAATTGAACAGCTATTGCTTCAAACAGGGTGTCTCTGGATACATAGAAATATAATTTAAAACAGACCACTGTTGAAAGCATTCATATATTAAAAAAACAATGAAAAGGTAAATTAGGGAAAAAATTAAAACACAAAAGAAAGATGAAAAGATAATTATTTTACCCAGGTTCCTAGAATATATATGGCAGAAAATACAGAACACTTTTACTCTGAGCAAAATAGCTATTGGGGCATAGGACGATGTGTGAAATTGCTGTGTAACCTGTGCTCCCCAAATCTGCTTTCTCCAAAGTTACGAATGCTTAAATATTTCCAGATAAACAAATACTAAAAGACTTGCAGAAAGTGACTCAGTTCTCAACTTCCCATCTCTGGTTTCCCTGTATACAAAGATCATTTCAATTAGAAGAGGAATGCAGAGTAATTTGGCACAGAAATGCCTATTTCTATTAAAAACAAAAATACCCTTCAAACCCATCCTCCCACACTTCAATTGTTTTCTGATTCCAGCTCTGTGGTTTGTAATTTTCTTACTGCAAAGTTTTATAAACTGAAGAGAGAAGTAATTGTGCTCTATTATGCTGAGTGATTTAGGATTTACTTAGTTTTGTTAGTATTGCTGAGGGTTCCCCCTCACTTCGGAAAAATATAAGTCTTCTTCTTGTGCAAGCCAGGAGTAGTTTATGAACACCGACAGAAATTAGACATATGAAGAGATACTATTTCCCCAAGACTGGTGATGGTTTTACAACAATGCGATGACTTAGCCAAATAAACCCAAATCTATTGGTATGGATGGCTACCAGTCCTGTTTCCGCAGTGCTTTGGCTAGCATTTGCTTGGAACAAAATGAGAATAAATGAATTATGAATGTGTCAAACCAAAGATGAAACAGCACCTGCTAGCATTATGCTCTTACAATGTCTTAATGAACATGCGACAAAAAGAAGACTCCATTAGAGGATTGTGTCCATTGGTAAAAATTCTGCCAAGGCACATCAAGGTTTAATTGAAACATCAAAATGATGGAAGAAACACAATTTGACATATAAATGTGAATATTATGGCATAGTTACTGAGCTTTTCTAATGAGATTAGATCCCTTCTTTAATTGACATTTCCAACTGAGGCACAGATAAGACAGACTTAATGGGAGCAGTTATATATAGCTGGACTCTAGCTGGATGAATGAGTGTTTGACATTTAAATATCATAAATGATATATCTAACACTCCCCTCCCTAATCCTCTATCAATATGAGAAGGATATGCAGATACTGAAAATCTATGAAACATAGAGAACAGTACACATGATGCAAGTCTACCTCATGAGAACACTGTTGTATCCAGTCGATTTCATTCAATGCAGGTAAAATCTTAGATTAAAAAGAAGAAAGTCTTGCACAGAATCCCTACAGATAATTTAATTTATTGTTTATAAAAATGAATGGGAGGATACAAAGTTGCCTCCAAAAGTGTGTCAATGGTTTTCTTTTTCAAATAATGCTCATAAGGTGCTTTTCTGGATTTATTTTCACTTGGTACTAACAAAAGGCACGGGAAAAATCCATCAACTAATGCAAGGTTGCACCATGATCAAGACAAAAGAAATAAACCCATTATTTATTTTAAAATATCAATGTGAGAGCTTCTTTCTTTATTGGCCTTTAATGAGGTTTCCACCATGAATTTACCTAAAGCACTTTAGCTTAATGAACAGAATTTGCTATTATGAAGTCTCTTTTGTATTGGGTCTAAAATCCAGGACCAGGAGCTCCAGGATCTGTGGCATGATCCTGTACATTTAATTCCCTGAGAGTCCCCAATAGCCTCTGGAGTCAAAGCCTTTCTCCTCCATTTGCCCAATTTACAGCTGGAGTTCTTCTGCTAATGCAGCATGTATCAGAGAATCATTGTATTCCTACAAATCTTCAAACACAACTGCTCAGAAACAAAGGATACGGTAAGCAGAGATGAGGAGTAAAACATTGAGCTCTAGGAGGCAAGATTTGACTGAGCATGATGAATATAAAGAGAAAATAAATGATATGAAGATTGTATGCTTTCACATGCTATTATGCTGCCTAAATATTTATATGCAAACACAGTTTCAGGGAGTTCAGTATGTATTTATGGATATAAAGGAGGCATATACAGATTTATAAATACAAATATATCTGAACATGGTTAGGCATTGCTAACATCTGGACAAAAACCCTGTGTTACTGATTTGTTTTCAGAAAGGAAAAATAATTAGTATGTTTAAGAATTGTGTATTATTTGCTCCCCAAATATTCATGACATACCCATTATGGCCCAGACAAAAAGATAAATAATACATTTTCCCTGGCTTCCAGTGGCTTAGTTTCTGGGCTAGATTAGAATATATCTAAGCATTAAGCAGACCCTGACTTTCCCCAGGTAGCCCACGTAGGATTTGCACTAGGAGTAAAGCTTGAACGGAATGTTCAAGGGTGAGGAGGCATTGTTCACACAGATGGCAAAGGAACAAGAAAAGGGGATTTCTAGAGGAAGCAAGAGAGCCTAGGGCCCAGCAAACTGCCACGGGTTCAGCAAATCCAGACTTCATGGTTTAAAAATTGAGTTTACTTAGAATCTCTTTGTGTAGGACAACAAGGCGTAGGAGCCATGGAAGAATCTGTGTTATGGGTCTAGACCGCCACCCCACGGCTCAGCCAGCACAGGTCGGCTTATTCATATTTCCATACGGGACTTTTCGTTGAATTTCCTTTGAAGAAAATACTGCTCCTAAGAAAATATTTTTAGAAATTATTTCACGAGAAGATTGCAGTCCCCGGTGGAACGATTGGAAATGGCACTGAAAAGAGCCTAATGGCCTGGCATGCCCAGCCAGAGGAGTGGACTTCCATGCAGGACAGTAAGGACAATGCCGGAATGATCTGGTTAATGACAGCATCATGCTTGCTTCTCTAGAAGGTAAGTCCCGTAGCAGAGAGTGTGGAACGGCATGCAGTGAGGTGGAACAGTTAAAAACCAATTGCTCCTGAGTGCCTAGAGCCCAGGAGGCTGGGGTGGAGAGAAGTGTGGCCAAGGAGCTGAGCGTGGATCCCATACCTGTTAGATCCCAGATCTAACAAAGATGACTGGTTGCAAGTAGGTGTTGCAGCTCCTTGTTTGACGAAGTCTCCTTTCATGGTCATCAGCAAGCTCGTTTATTTCAGCGGCTGGTTGGCTGGTTTTATTTCTAATATGAGGCACCTAACTGATACAAAAAGTTTTATATGATCAAGTGTTGCTATTTTTATTAGAGTCAAAACTATGGAAAACTCCTGTAAGCTGAATCCGATATTCCAACTAGGCAAAGCAACCAAATATCTATATGGCACATTGTGAGGATTTTTGGGGTAAAACTAAATGATATAAAATATTTTTCTCCTATTACAGATTTTGAAACGGAGGCCAAGAAACCCTAAATGACACATCCAATGTCATAAAGCTAGTCAGTGTGAGACCAGCATCCCAAACTGTGTTCGTGTGGCTCCAAAGCAATCACACTCTGTCTCCTTGTTCCCACCAGCCCGCAGTGCTGAGATCGTGCTCAGTTGCAGCAGGATATTGTCTACATGCTTGTGAAATATATGTTACCATATGTACGTAGTGGAAGCTCCACTTTATCCCAAGACTGGTGTGTGCTACGAGTTTCAGCTCATCCCTGGATCGGGTACAAGAGCGCCCCAGCTGCAACCGCATCTAATAATGCTAACTAAACTCACTTTCTCTCCCCCTCCCAGGAGAGCCCGGGAGCTTGCAGAGCTGGCACCTGGGCTGGAGGTGGCCAGGTGCACTTACCCATACTGCAGGGGTTGGGCAGCAGCGCAAAACCTTTTTGGTTGTGGGGAAGGGTTGTTGACCATGTAGTGAAGAGGTGACAACGTTCCTAGAGGTCATCAAGACAATGACCAAGAGGTTATGGATGGTGTGGTGGCCTGCTTGGGTCACTTATTCCCTAGGCAAGGGTCTCAGGATAGACCCAGAGTCTTTCATGGCAGTCTTCCATCAACACTGGTATCCTCCAAGCAGGAAACCTATACTGGAGGGCCAGGCTGGGACAGGGTTCAAAGCCTTTTTGCTTATAGCCCAGAGTCTAATGCATTTTCCCCCTCCTTTGCCTGCATTCTATTTTTCTATTACCTGTGTCTTTAGGCTTAGAATAAGACCTCCCCACAGTGCCCCTGTTTCTCATTATACCCAAACTCCCTTCGCAAACACTCTCAAGGCCAGGGCCAAGTCTCTCAGACCTTTTGATCCCATTCCTGGATTTCAGTCCACTCTAGATCCTTAAATGTTTGATGAATGAATTTGTGATGTCTACCTCAAAGAAAGCAATGGAAAAGAACAATCTGCTGCCTGCAGCTCCGTTGCCACAGTAACCAGCAGGCGACCTCTGTGTGGAAAGGTGGCTGAGGGGGCAGAAAGCTAGGAAGAGCGGCATTGCAAATGAGTTCCTCCTACTAATATAGAAACGAGGCACACCAAGAAGGCTGGAGGGCAGTGGCACATGTCAAGGAGCCCCATTTCTGCTCTGCCTGGTGGCAACTGCAGAGGCTGGCTCGGGCTTAAACGGTGGATTGGGGTGAGGAACAGGAAAGCGCGTAGAGCCATCCAAATATGCAAGTGTGGATGTCTCTGCTATTGCTATGCATTCAGAATCTACACAGTCGCTGGGGGACTGTGTTATCAGGGGTCCCTGATTTCTTTCTTCGGATGAGATAAACAGGGATGCTCCCGTGGGCTTTAAAAACCTGCTCCAGAGGTTAAGGAGATGCTAGTTTTTCTAGCCCCTAACTGATTATTAACTGGTTCAGTCATCAGCCAACTTTGACTGCTGTATTAGGATGCTAAGAGGTGAGCATCCCATGAATGCTGTGGACTAGGAACCCACAGATAAGTGCTGATCCTGTTCAACAGCCTAAGAAGATGCCAGGATGGTACCTGAAGATGAACTTGGCAGGTGGAAGTGAAATAACAAGCACAAGAATTTTGCTGAGGTGACCCGGACAGGTAGGGACATGGTGACTAAGCTGATAGAGCCATGGTACTAAAATGCCCACTTCCTACAGCAGTGACTTCTTCCTTTTGTGACCCGCCAATGAAAGAGACGCATTTTTCCCATCATCCTTGCTCTCAGGGTGAGCTGGGTTGACATTTTAATACATGTTTTACACATAAGAAAAGCATCTGTCTAAAATTCCACTCTCTTTGTTCCCAATGGAAATATATCTTCTTTATGCCAGAAGGACTGAGAAACTAGCTGAACTGATAGGAAAATAAATAATGAAGTGCACAGGTAGAAATTACTAGTTGCACATATAGTGAGGTGACTCAGAACCTAAGCCTCAGCAACTCGATTACTGTCAATGCTTCACCTTGCTTTGGCGTTTAGTCAGAAGGCCAATCTTGGTTTTACCTTGAGTTTAAATATTAGCCATAATGCTATAATAATATATTGAAAAGAATAGTGTTAAAAAATATTATAGGCTGAAGTCCTAAAAATATTTCTCTAAATTAGAAAACTCAGTATGAAACAATAAATAAGTAAACACTTGGACAAGTCCAATATTCGCTTAAATCTGAAATAAGATTTACTTGAGTCTGGTATGACTTCAATTCTAGAGGAGAGAAAAGAAATGTAATTAAATGTTTACAATACGATGTCATAAGTCATATAAGAGAATCAAGTTTAAAGTGATATGGGCACAGGCTTGCTAATAATATTCTGAAAATAAATCTTTTTTATAAAATCTAGCTTAGGGAATGAAAAATGACTTTATAGCCTATTTTACTTTAGTTTTTATTGAATAAAAAGTGTGTGAGATGTATATTCACATACATATATATACATACAGAGCATATGCATATCTATATACACATATCTACAACATATGTGTGAGTATGTGCATATCTGCACACACATGCCTAACTGAAATTTAAAATGCCAAGAAATGTGCATGACCAATACAGGAAGACCAGCTTGCTCGTGTACTATTATAGAAAGAGTTTTGATCCACTCAAAACCACATCTGCTAGCAAAAAGATGTAATTGACAGCAATGTAAGTCATTTACCTCCTTTTTTAATGATTGGTTGTTTTATCTTTATTGATAGAGAAAAACATGTCCTATCAAAATGCAAGCCAACCCAAACAACCTGCTTTAAAAGAGGAAATTGAATCTCAAAAAGCAACAATATATATGCTCTTTTGTTTTGTCCTTATATCATGCAACCAGGACCCAATGGATGTGACAAGTAGCTTTTTCCTTTAACATGAAAACAGTCCCAACCATACACAAAGCTTTGTTACATGGATGATAGTGTAGGAAGTATTCCAATAAAAGGCAAATATGTATGAAGCCAACTTTTCTCTATATACTATGACCTTGACTCTCCTTCCATTTCTAGTTCCCTTGGAGATATTTTCTAGCTAAGCACTGAACTTGGTGATCACCACACCCAAGCAGAGGGTATGAGAAGAACTGAAATACCTTTTTGAGGAACAAATCACAGCCATCTAAATTACTCCTCTGACAGAGTAATGGATCTTGCAGATGAAAGGGAGAGGAAGGTGTCATTTATCTTGACTTCACAAGACTTGTCAACTTTCTTGGTCTTTTTTTCTGAAGAACACATTCATAAATAATTTGGAAACTTATGACTCAGACCTCAAAACCTTTGAGGTAGACTACTACAACCTGGGAATGGGAACTCCAAAAAAGAAAAAGGAAAAGAAATTAGTTATCTGTGTCTCTTGGGGTGGAATGGAGAATCATAAAGCAATTTATCTGGGAACTGTATTGAGCCTGGTTCTACCTATGATTGAGATGAGTGATTCCTATCTTGGATAATTCAATTTCCTCTATATTGGTAAATACGCATTTGTTTAATAGGACTATGGTAGCTGTTGGGCACCTGGTCAATGATAGGGGCTGCACCCTGAGAGTCGCCTTCTGCCCCAAGGAGCTCAGGTTTCACAGAGGCTGTTAGGGGTTAAATCACGTCCCTGTAAAATCTATATTCTTTAGTCCTCACCTGCAGGACCTTAGAATATAACTTCATCTGCAGCAGAGCCTTGAAAGAGGGAATTAAGATGAGGTCATGGGGGTGCACACTTCTCCAGTATGAGTGCTGTCATTCTAAGAGGAAGTTTAGACACAGACGTGCACATAGGACGACTGTGAAGACACAGGGAGAAAGCAGCCATCTACAAGCCAAGGAGAGGAGTCTCAGAAGAAACCACTCTGCTGACACCTGGACCTCTAGAACTACAAGGGAATACATTTCCACTGATGAAATGGGTTCTCTAGCAAACATATGGATCATTGTGCCCAGAAGCTGCTCTGGACTGCCTGCCCATGGTGGCACCTACTTGACTGAGTGTAAGTGACTCAACAAGGTGACCCATAGCATAGGTTTCTGCCCATTCTGGAAAAATTCATGAGGGCACTGCGCAGACTGGCTTGCTACAGGATTCATTATAGTAGATACAGTGGATTGACAGCTGCCATTGAAAGAAGGGTGCAGATGCACAAAGAAATAGTGACA
This sequence comes from Aplodontia rufa, assembly GCA_004027875.1. NCBI lineage: Eukaryota > Metazoa > Chordata > Mammalia > Rodentia > Aplodontiidae > Aplodontia > Aplodontia rufa. The sequence goes on along the minus strand of PVKS010006825.1, from coordinate 65,536 downwards.
GCCTAAGAAAAAACCATGTGGCTGTTGGTGAAAGCTGGAGGGAGTGGTGAGTCCTTCAAGTTGCTTTGGACTGAGCTCCAAATCTGAGTTGGCTCCTCACGTAACCCTGGAACAATCTCTCCTGCCTCTCTCTTTGTTTCCAGGGGAGATGAGCTCTTACATAATTTTGAACCTGGAAAAACTGTTATTCCAAATAGTAGAGGCTGAATCTTCCAATTGAAAGGATTTGTCACTGGGTGATATTGTACTTTAGATGAAAAGAACCCTTTGGTGGGACACTTTCATTCTGCAAACACAATCAGTTACTATATGCTTGAGGAAGTTCTATCCTCAGTGAAATAACCCAAATGCTCTTTCTTCAGAATGAAAGGGCATTTCATTCCAGTACTGAAAATTGAGTGTGTATGTGCATGTGTATGTGTGTGTGTGTGTGTGTGTATACACATACATATATAAAATTTTCTTTTGAAAATTTAAAATTGTAGTTCCTGATTTTCTCTAGATCTGGGTTCAGATTCAGGGAGTAAATGTATACTTAAAATCACAATTGATTCGAGGGCTGTGTGTTTGCTTTTTGTTCTCACTCCTGTTCAAGCGTTTGCTCCTCTGAAGTCAGCAGTGGAGATGGAACTGAAATGGAGGCCTGCAGCCAGCTCTCTGAATTTCTCTTCCTGAACTGGAGGAAAGACAAGGCATGGACAGCAGAGCGGGGAATGGAGCATTTGGGTGCTACAGTTACTGTTACTTCAGACTCAAGTTAAACATGATGAATTGAATCCATGAATTCATTTCTGCTTTCTCTTGAAACACAACAATGAAAACAGTAAAGAAAAAAAGAAAAGGGTATAAACTCACAAGGGTCTTTTTCTTAGGAATGGGAGAGGAGACAATAGCAAGTAGGGAACATTAACAACCCTTTAAAAAATTTTAGTTGTAGATGAACAAAATACCTTTATTTTATTTTATTTTTTTATTCAGTGCTGACTAAACCCAGTGTTTCACATGTGCTAAGCAAGCATTTTACCACTGAGCTATGAGCCCAGTCTCTTAATTTGTTTTTGAAATCAGAGCTAGAATATAAATCTGTGGTGTGTGGAAATCAGAATAGAGGTAGAACAAGACCAAGAAATGAGCATCTGAGTACTGCTGAACCCTCAAAAGGTTCAGAGACTGGGAGGGGCCATATGTTTCTAAGACTTCCCCTGACCAGGGGACAGGGGAAGGATGCTTACTTTCTGTAAGAGCAAAGTGAATTCAGGAACAAAGGGTCCATTTGAGAGCCATGGAGCAGCCTAGTTGAGGGACCAAGGGGAGAGCCTGCTCAGGAAGGGTGCTCACAGCCAGGATCACACCCCCAGGAAGAAGCTCCAGAAATTCACTCTGAGAAGAAGGACCACTTATGAAAGAGACTTGGGGAAAGCAACATTTGGAAGTAACCCACTAAAAAAATAGCACTTATTTTGGGGTCATCCATTAAGTTTTTAATCATCTCCCTATTAAGTATGAATAACACCTGGACATTTGGTAAAGTCTCCCCATGTGAAAACGAAAGGTAAAAACAAACAAAACAAATTAAAAATAAAGAAGTACTTGGAAAGAAGTGTTACAGATTGGTTTTAAAAACTAATTTAAAAATTCCTCAGAGAAGAAAAATACATCATGGCCATGAAACAAGAATTGGATGCCATAAAAACAAAGATCACTATATGAGATATTAAAATTTTAGTATCAGAAATAGATAACATCAGTAGGAGGGTTAGAAGATGTAAGTTGGAAAAATACTCCAGGAACTGGAACAAAAAGTTTAAGAGACAGAAATACAGGAAAATATATAAGTAAATTCTAGAACAATCTAGGAGGGTCAACAACTTATTAGTAGAAATTCTTACAAAGGAGAACAAGAAAAATATGGGAGAAAAACCAAAAATAAAATATCCTGGAAACAGAGTACCAGAGTTTCTAGATTAGATTGTCCAGAACGTACCTACAGAATAAAATAGCCAGCAAAAAGTAATACCCAAGCACATCATTTTGAAATTCCAGAGAGAGGAGAGTTTACTAGCTCAGCATAATAAAATACTAGTTTACCTCCTCTGTATGGCTGAAGAATGGATACACTAGGGAATTGGATCTTAATTTCTGGAATATATAGTGTTACCTTATTTGGAAAAAGGATTTGGCAAATATAACTGAGAATCTCAAAATGAGGATACTGTCTTGGCTTATCAAGTGGACCCTAAAGGCCATCATAGGTGTTGTAACAGCAGAGAGGCAGTGGGAAATTTAACTCACAGAGAAGGTGATTGAAGATGGGGAGACAGATACTTAAGGATGCTGCCCTTGAAGATTGAAGCAATAAGGTCACAAGCAGGAATCCTGACAGTCACCTGAAGACGGAAGAAATAAGGAGGGGACTCTCCCCTAAAGCCTCCAGAGGAAGCATGAGCTGCAGACATCCTGACTATGCCCAGAAACACTAACTTCAGGCTCCTAGAGTCCAGAACTGCAAAATATATTGCAAAATAATATATTTCCATTGTTTTAAGCCACCCAATTTGTTATAATTCATTACAGAGACCAGAGGAAAATAACACATCTCCAAAGGTAAAAGTCAAAATTGGATGAAGATTCTCACTAACACACTAGAAAATAAAAGACTATGGAAACAGACCCTTAAAATTCTCAGGGAAAATGATTTGCAATCCACAATTATAAATGAAGTAAATGATCAGTTAAGCAAATAATACAGAAAAGTCATATTCAAATATTAAAAGTCTTAAAATAGTTTTTTATGGACTCTTAGAAGCTACAGTGGTATGTGCTCCCATCAATGTTGAGAAAACCAAGATAGAAAAAGAACTGTGATCCAAGACGCAGAAGAGCCAAATGGAAGATCAGTGACTGGCTTTCACAAAATGAAAAGGAAAAGAAAGCTTCAGGATGCTGCTGTAAAATGGTCCCAGAGTCCAGTCAAAGTGGAAGATTTGAAGAAGGTGTTGTGAAGGAACAAGAGGGATGGAGAGAGGAGTTGGGATGTCTGACTTACTGACAGGAGTCTGCAATACTCGTAGACTGTTCGAGGATGATACATTGGTAACAGGTACAAAAACGAAGCAAAGAAACAAAGCAATGTTAAGCTCTACATACAATTAAGTAAGTATAAGAAGTTTAATGCCTTTGTGGATCTACTGTGAATAATACATAACAATAAGCTTCGGCTAAACATTTGATGATACATCTACACTGGGGAGAGGCAGGAGGTATGTACAGGGAGGTAGAGGAGAAAAATCTTCATGTTCCATACTGTGCAGCCAGCATAAAACAATTATTATGAAAACAAATAGAAGCATGGCATTTATAAATCTGAAAATAAATGCCAAAATAAAATATTTGAAAGGAACTACTACTGTCATGGCACAAATAATTACAAACAGGGCTGTGGAGCAGGAGACAATAGATTTCATTGTAAATCATGCAATATTCTTTAACTTTTGAAGGTATTATTTTGTTTTAGGTATAATTTAAAGAAAATTTTTACAATTGAGTAAATTATGACCTGGTGTGAGGGGGTGAATTACGACCTTCCAGAATCCATTTGTTGAAGTCCTGACCTAATATTATAGGTAAGAATGTGACCTTACTTGGAGATAGAGTCTTAAAAGAAGTGATTAAATTAAAACAGGGTCCTTAGAGTAGGCCCTAATCCAAAGTGACTGGTGTCCTCATAAAAGTGAGAAATTTAGGGGCTGGAATGGTGGTGGCTCAGCAGTTACGGTGCTTCCCTTGCATGCACAAGTATGCGGGTTCAAACCCCAGCACCATGTACACAATAAAATGTCTGAGCAACAAAAGTCCATGAAAAACTAAATAAAATTGATTCTGTCTTTCTCTTTCTCTCTCTCACTGTCCCCCTCTACTAAAAAAAAAAAAAAGGAGAAATTTAGAGACAGGAAACACACAGGGAAAACACCAGGAATAAGAAGATACCACAGAGAGAAGCTGGGACAGATCTTCATAGCCTTCAGAAGGAATCTATCCCACAGATACCTGATCTTGAACTTCTAGTCTCCAAGGTTATGAGAAAATAAATTTCTGCTCTTTAAGTCATTAAGCCTGTGGTACTTTTTACAGCAGCCCTAGAAAACTAAATGCTTGTCAATTGCATTATGGTAATTGTCCTATTTAGGACATGGACCCAGGGCATATCCCTGTCGTTAGCAGAGCATAGTTTCAGTTGAAGGAAATCGCCACTGTCCATGTCAGGAAGAGGATAAATCCTGATTTGGGAAATGAGCAGTATACACAGCTGTCGGTAATTCTAAGTCCCTGGGTGTTTAGCACTGGTAAGCACTGGAGTCAGATTCCAGATGTCAGAAGGGTCGAGCAAGTGGAAACCAAGGTGGAGCATCATTGGGGATTCCAATGAGGTCAACTATGCCTGCCTGATGGAAAACACAGATTAGACCTTCAGTTGCATGAACAGCAACGCATTTTCCATCTCTGTTAGCTGGTCATTATCCATTTTGCAGAATGGGTTCCTTAAAGGCCTAAGAAAGCATTTGACTCTGTGAAATAAAATTTGATTAAAAATATAAAAAGAACGGTTCAATATTCTGTTTGATTAAATCTCTGAATTCCCATCTTATACTCATACACTCTGGCTTCATGCAATGGTAACCACAGGTGATCTCATCCTGGAAGAATCCATCATCAACACTCTTGTACACTGGCTCCCATCTCTTCTCTAATACTTTTTCTTTTTTAATCTCTGGTACCATCATTTTTCTTTTGTCCTGAATTATTCTCATGAGTACACATTCTTGCTAAAACAAACAAACAAAAAATCTTCATATCTTTTTTTTTTTTAAGAGAAAGGGACAGTGAGAGAGAGAATCAATTTTATTTGGCTTTTCATGTGGCTTTCGTTGTTTGAGACTTCATTGTGGACATGGTGCTGGGGTTTGAACTTGCGTCCTCATGCATGCCAGGCAAGTGCCGTAACTGCTGAGCCACCGCTCCAGCCCCCAAACGTCATATTTTTAAAAAAATGAACTTGATCTCATATTGCCCTCTACTCTCACCCTGTCCTCTATATCAAACTCCCTGAAAAGGATGCCTGCAATCACTAGCTCTAATTTTCATCCATCATTCTCTCATGAATCTACTTCAAACATGCTTCTGTCCCTCTTGCACCACTGAAACTGCCTGTGCCAAGGCCCACTATGTCCCAGTCCTGGACTTGGACCTCTATGCTGCATCCCCCACCGCTGGCCACTCCCATCTCTTTAAGCACTGTCTTTATTTGGTTTCCAGGATTCGGTCTTTCTCTTTCATCACTACCCTCACTTCTTCTGAGTTTTCCTTGCCCATTAGTTCCTCCTTTCAGACCTCTAAATGCCAAAGAGTCCTGAGGCCCAATTCTTTCTATAGCAACCTGGCTTTCTACAGTTTTTCCTCACCTGCTGTCATCCTATCCCATGGCTTTAAAAGTAATCTATAAACGGATGGCTCTGCAATTTTAATCTCCAGTCTCTACTTATCTCCTGACCTCCACATCAGTGTGCTCCAGCCAGTGAAAGCTTCAATTTCCTGCTCTTCCTTACAAACCCACTTCTCTCCTATTTTCCTGTCTTAAGGAAATAGCCTCACAGCTGTCTAAATTGTAACAGCTATGATGACAATTTCCTACTACTTTTGCCTTAGGACAAAAGGTCTTTATTATGCATCTCCTTTATTAGAGAGCTTTTAAAAAATATTTTTATACAGTCTCTTTCAGAGTGAGATCTAGAGCAAAACAGTGTTAGCATTATAAAATTAAATGAAAAAAGTGCTAAAGAGAAGGAAAAAAGGTTACTTCTCAAGAATGGAGAAGTTGAAGGATCATCAAATTGTACCTGTGTTCCCCTTACCAACTCTAAAGAAATTAAATAAGAAGAGAGAGATTTGAACCATTGCTGTAGATCCTGGGAGAGGCTGAGAGGGAGGCTTCCTCTCTCTGTTCTCTAATCCATCCTGGCAGAGTGAGCCCCCAAAGAAGGTGCCCTAGTGACATTTTCCTTACAAGCACTTACAAGACCTGGGTAGACAGTGATGTGTAGGCATCACTGGGTAGGCAAGAAAGAGGAGGGAGGATCCCACCACCTCCCCTGGGCCCACATAACCAAGATTTACAGTGCCCCATTAGATTACCAGCACATTTTGGTGACACAGTGTGGGAAACAGGCAACATTAAGCCAGCTATCATCTGGGACCTTTCTAAGCTGAGGCAAACTCAGTAGCCATACAGGGTTCATACTAAAGCTGTTCACACATCTATGCCTGCAGTATAATTTATTTTATTTTAATATATGGTACCCTTCAAGTCTCCTTTTAAATGTACCACAAATAACAGGTTTTAGCACATCAGGTGATATTTTGCTTCCTGAAGCATTTAAATTAATTTTCTATTACCAATGCAAATGTGTACTTTCCAATTTACCCACTGCACAATAAAACCTAATTTAAAGCAATTAATGTTCATTAATGGCCCCATCTGCATGTTTATCGCTTTATCCTTAAATACTCGAGACATGGTATCCATATTTTACAGCTTGCTTCTTATCAGCAAGAATTCTTGTCTTCAAGGGTAAATGTAAGACTAACAGGAAAGGATCTCAGATCTTTACAGAAAAACTACTTTGCTTTTAAAGAAAAGAAAAAAAGGCTTGATGCGCAGGTTGAATATGTATAATGATAAATGCACCTAATGCAAAGAAAGGTTTGTACATGCTCACTTCCTGCACTCACTTCTGCTTCTGTCCGAGCAGGTGTGGCAGCAGGAAATGTGCTGGACAGCTCTTCACCCTTCCAGTAGGATTTCGCCAGGAAGGCGGGGCAATAGAGCGGGCTGCAGCCAGGGAAAGTTTTCCTGCTATGTCCTGCTGCAGAAGACACCACCTTGAAGCAGCTGGCAGGTAGGTCTTTGGACCTATGTCTCAAAGCATTTAGCATCCGACAGACATTGCTTCACCGCTTATTGCTGGCTTTGACTTTGTCACTTCGGAACACTGCCCACGATTCTTCAGCTTAAACACCAGTTTTCTCTGCCTAATTCAGTTTTGTTGAGGACTCAAAAACATAATGTTAAAAGGCAAAATCGCATTGTGACTAAGACAGTAGGCTCTGTCAGATGAGACGGCCAGGGTTCAAAGAGCTGGTGGCTTCACCCTTCACCAGCTACGCATGTGCGTGAGCTTCGGTGCCCTGTGTTTTGCATCTGTAACATGGTAACATAACAGTTTCTATCTCAAAGGGGTATTGTTAAGATTAAAATGACTTAATATGTATAAACTGCTTAATATAGAACTTGGTAAATGCTGACAACTTGAGGAACGTTTGGAAAAAAATAAAAACAGTAGGTACTTGGGCAATAACAGATATTTTTATTAAAGCTTCTCCCCAGAGTCACAGGCTGTGTTGCTAAATGTGGCTTCTGGGCTCAGAGACAAGAATGCAGGCCTAAGGGTATATGCAGGTGGCTTTCCTCGCCACCCCTTCCTCCACCCTAGAGCAAGGTATAAGAAACACACCCCTGACACCAAGTGCACGTACGATTCTTGCAAAAAGAGAGAGAGAAGAAAGCCAATGATGTGAGATGTTGAAAATAATGTTGCTGAACAAAGATCAACCATCTGATTTCTCTAGGCTTAAAAGAAAAAAAAGTTAATAAATGTTTCCACATGTGTGATTTCAATGAAATTTACATTTACGGGCCATTATCATTTTGGTGGAAGGCAAAATGATATTCGGCTTGTCACTGGAGGGGCAGATGGAGATAGAGCTGAGGCAGTTGACAAGCTAGCTGACAGAAATGAGTAAAATTTACGTCCCTACCAACCTAATGGCAAGCAATTATCTCTGAACTAGGATAACAAATGTGCTTCTTTATCCTAAAACTTGACATGCCTTATAGAAGTTTCCAGAAGGCATATTTTCTGTAAAGAAGTAACTGCTTCCGTATTCAACATTTAGTACAAGAGTTTAATTGGATACTGACCCTTTCAGAAGATTTTGTTATAACTGAGATATTAAGAGAATAGAAAATCTACCTGAAGTCATCTGCTACATTCTGCTATCTATTTCTCTGTTTAAATACTGCCTTGCAAATATAGTTTTACTTCATATTCAATACCATTTACAGATTTTGGCATTAGTAAAATATGAATTACTCTGCATCCGTAGTCATACTATTTTATGGGAAACATAAATCAAACAAAAACAAGTGGGACTATTGATGTTTAACTTGGTTTAAAAGACTTATCTTAACATGAGAAAGACATTTTTTGATTCCATAAGTGAACATCCTATCTAATAAAAAATTGGCAGATGTACTGGTGTGACCATAATGGATGCCGGCATATAATTAAAATGCATTAATGTAAAACTTTAAGACAGCCAAGTGTAGTGGCACACACCTGTCATCCCAGTGACTCTGGAGGCTGAGCCAAGAGGACTGCAAGTTAGAAGCCAGCCTCGGCAATTCGGAGAGGCCTAAGCAACTCAGTGAGACACTCTGTCAAAATAAAAATAAAGAAAGGGCTAGGGATGTGTCTCGGTGATTAAGCAACTCTGGGTTCAATCCCTGGTACTAAGAACAAACAAACAAATCAAAATACTCTTTAAAAGCACATTATACTATGAATTTTCAACATTTTTATGTATAAATTTATTTTCTATAAAATAATGACCAAACTAAATGCACTCTGGTATGTACAAATTGCATATCTTAAACTAAAATGTCATACCTGTATGAATTATTTCCATGAAAACATAAAGTATAATTATTATTTGATAGAAAGTAAAAATTTGAAAATTGAATTCCACAGAAAGTCTGGTAATGTATGTTCACACCTGCTGGAGACAGAAATGAGCATGCTTACACAGTCCAAATTACATTCATTAGGAATATCGATGGGAAAGCTCAACACATTGCTGGAATCTTCTAAGTCTGGACTCAAATAGGAAAATAGTAGAGAAAAAGTTGAAAAACTTTCTTTAAAAATTCACCATCACCCTATTGAATTAATAAGATGATCTTAACCTAAAAATACCATTGGGAAGAAAAGTGTATCGAAAAAAATCAGCATGTATATGGCACATTTCAGTGAACTGAGGAAGGACTCGTGAGATCAAAAGGAACAGGAAAAGAAAGGAATCAGAAGAAAAGCACCAACACCAAGCACCTACTGTATACTGTGTGCTCAAATAATAGTGACATCATTTATCCAAAAGACATAGTAGCCAATGAATACATGAGAAAGTGCTCTAAATCTCTAGTAATCAGAGAAATGCAAATGAAAACCACATTAAGATATTATCTTACACCAGTCAGAATGGTAAAGTTGAAGAAAATAAAGAAAATAAACAATAATAGATGCTGGAGGGGCTGTGGAGAGATAGGCACACTAACACACTGTTGGTGGAGCTGCAGACTGGTACAGCCCCTCTGGAAAGCAGTGTGGAGAATCCTCAAAAAACTAGGGATGAGTCCATCATATGACCCTGCTATTCCACTCCTGGGTATCTTTCCAGGGGACTTAGAATCAGCACATTATAGTGACACAGCAATATCGATGTTCATAGCAGCACAATTTACCATTGCTAGGCTATGGAAACAACCCCGATGTCCCTCACTGGAAGAATGGATCCAAAAACTGTGGTACATTTATACCATGGAACATTACACAGCAATTAGAAACAATGATATTGCAGCCTTCGAAGGTAAATGGATGGCTATGGAAGAGATCATGATGAGTAAAATCAGCTTAACCCAGAGATCTGAGGGTCGATTGTCTCCACTCATCTGTGGAGGTGGGGACTAGACCCTGGACAATGAGAAAGGTGGTCTATAAGCATGTGTTAAATCCAGAAAAGATGTAATGCTTTACAACCTAATACTTTTTTTAGAGATATAGTGGGAAGGGGAAGGGTGGGATAAGGGAGGGTAATTTGGGGGGGCACTCCTGGGGGTAATTTCAATATCCAGAATATATACACATTTTATATTATTTTGTAAAAATCTTGTAAGGTTGTTCAAAAATAAAAAATTTAAAAAAATAAATAAAATCTATCTTGGCACTTACTAGTCTGTGTCCCAGGGCAATTCCAGCCCGGTGAGTCTCTGGTTCCACATTTAAAAGCACAGGTGATAATAATTAATTAGAGCTATGGCCAGGTCCCAGTGAGGCAGAGCATATAGAGTTAAATTATCCATGTAGTCTAGTAAGACCACATTGCAGGACTAGATCTCCAGGTGGCTTCTGGTACTAACACTCATGATCATACCATGTCACAAAGTCAGTGGGAGACTGGGATTCAAATTGAGCCTTTCAACCCCAAATCCAAGCTATTCTCATATATTTAGCCTCAAGACATTGGTACAGTTTTTCTCTTTTACTGGAAATCCTTTACTTCCTCCTCTGCCCTAAATCTCCAACTGCCTGCTGAACCCTATTCATCTCTCAAAATTCATTTAAAATATAACTTTCTTAGTGAACTGTCCCTAGTATTCTGATACTTTCCCTCTTTATTTATGAATAAATTGCATTGATTAATTTTCTAATTATGATTAAATTTTGCTTCTCTACTAGACTAAGCTCTATAAGAACAAGGTCCAACCCTCTCTTGCTACCATCATGAAATCCAGCCTCCACAGGGCATCTGGCACAGTACAGGCTTTCAATAACAATCTATCAACTATTACAATGAATTCATGAAAACATAAATGCAGAAGGAAGAAGGGATTTGGGGTGGCAAACATTTTTGCTTCAGTTGCTTATTAATGAGAGAACATTGGATATGAAAAAGAAGTGGACAAATTTAACATGGTGTAGAGAGATTATGAGAGATGGAGTGAGGTCCCTGAGGAAGTTGAAGGACTTGATTCGAGGCTTGGGAACAGAATTGTCCAAGAAGGGGAGGAGGAACAATTCTGACACAATGGCAGGAAAGAAGGAGGAAGGATAGTCACAGACACTGAAAGACTGTCAGAACAGATCTGCTCATAGGTGTTACATTCTCTGTAAAGTAGGCGGTGGCACTTACACAATACAGTGAGTGAGGGCAGGGAGATGGGGTTCAGAGTTGCTTAGAGAAGAGAACAGGAGAAGGTACTGAGTGAGAGACGCAGAGTTCCCAGGAAAAAACAGTCCTCAAGTCACAATTAGAGACTGGATTTTCACTATTACCAATCTACGTTGGGTTAGTATTTCTGCTGCAGAGCTCAACAACTGGGGTCTTGGAGATAAAAAGACAGATTTAGGCTCCATATAAATACAAATATGAATATTAAGATGCCAATGAATGACACTGGCAAACACTGACTCCCTGTTACCCCAAGAACCACGCAAAGTTGTTTGTATAAAACAGCTCATTTACACACATAACCCACCCTGTGTTGCATATGTCCCCTTTTTACAGATGAGAAAGATGAGCCTTATATTATACAACTTGATTATTTATATACCACAAGGTATACTTACTGCACATATAGAACTGAATTATATTTAATAAATTTATAGAGTTGCCAACATTGCCACAGGTCAGTTTTAGACAGTTTTTACAACTCTATAAAATTCCCTTGAGCCTGGCTGAACTCAACCCCCAAATTCAGGGATACACTAATCTGCTACATTTCTATAAATTTGTCTTCTCTGGATAGCTCACATTAATAGAATTGTACAATACAGAGATAGCTTCTTTCGCTTAGGATAGTGTTTTTGTGGTTCCTGTATCTTGTGGTATACATCAGTATTTTATTCTTCATCACTGAAGAGCACTGAATTATCCGGATCCTTACACTTCATAATCGATGGACATTTGAGTGCTTTCCAATGGAGGACTATTATATTAATAATACAATTGCAAACTTTCAGGAACAATTCTTTCGTGAACATACATTTTTACTCTCTAGTACAAATTTCTGTAAGTGAAATTACAGAGATGTGTGGTAAGGTTTTATTTTACTCACCTGAAAACTGCCGAAATGTTTTCTAAAGTAAGTGTGCTGCTTTATATTCCCAATAGAAATAAATGACAGTTCCAGTTTTTCCACATCATTGTGTACTCTTCTATTTGATTAGAGCCGTTCTTGTGGATAGGTAATGGCATTTAAGTGTGGTTTTAATTTTCCTTTCCCTCATTACTAATGATGTTCCCTAATTTATCATACACTTATTAGCCAGTTGCATGACTTCTTTGGTGAAATGTCTATTACTCAAATCTGTTGCCCATTTTTAATTAGGATTTTTTTGTCTTATTAGGTAGTAAGTCTTCTTTTTATATTCTCAGTAAAATCCACGTTCACAAATTGTAAATATCTTCTCCCAGTCTATGACTTGCTTTTTCATTTTCCTAAAAATGGTGCATTTTCAGATATAAAGGTTTTTGTTTAATGAAGTCCAATGTAGTGATTTCTTTCTGTAATCCATAATGCTTTTGGTATCATTTCTGACAATTCTTTTTTTTTTTTAGAGAGAAGGACAATGAGAAAGATAGAGAGAGACAGAGAGACAGAGAGAGACAGAGAGAATCAATTTTTATTGAGTTTTTCACATGGCTTTAGCTGCTCTGACACTTAGTTGTGTACATGGGTTGCTGGGGTTTGAACCCGTGTACTTGTGCATGCTGGGCAAGTGCTGTAACCACCGAGCCACCGCTCCAGCCCCTCTGACAATTCGTAACATAAGTTCAGAAAGCTTTCTCCTCTATTTTTCTCTAGAAGTCTTTTCTTTTCTTTTCTTTCAAGAGAGAAGGACAGTGAAAGAGAGAATAAATTTTATTTAGTTTTTAAAAAATTTTTTTATTGAGAAATTCATTTGTTGAACAATCATACAAGTTTTTAACAAAATAATATAAAATATATATAGATTCTGAAGATTAGATTTACTCCCAGGAGTGCCCCCCGCCAATTACCCACCCTTATCCCTACCCTCACCTTCCCACAACATCTCTAAAAAAGTATTAGGTTGTATGACATTATACCTTATCTGGATTTAACACAGGATAATAGACCACCTTTCTCAATGGCCAGGGTCTAGTTCTAGCCCCTACAGATGAGTGAAGACATTCAACCCTTGGTTCTCTGGGTTATGCTGATTTCACTCAGCATAATTTCTTCCATAGCCATCCATTTACCTTCAAAGGCTGCAATATCATTGTTTCTAATTGCTGTGTAAAATTCCATGGTATATATGTACCACAGTTTTTGGATCCATTCATCCAGTGAGGGTCATCTGGGTTGTTTCCATGATTTAGCTATTGTAAATTGAGCTGCGATGAACATAGATATTGCTGTGTCACTATAATGTGCTGATTCTAAATCCCCTAGAAAAATACCCAGGAGAGGAATGGCAGGATCATATGGTGGTCTCATCCCTAGTTTTTATTTTTTTATTTTTGAACAACCATACAAATTTTTAACACAATGATATAAAATGTGTATAGTTTCTGGATACTAGATTTACCCCCAGGAGTGCCCCCGCCAAATTCCCACTCACATTCCTCCCTTACCTTACCCACAACATCTCTAAAAATGTATCAGGTTGTATAACATTACACCTTATCTGGATTAAACATCTGATAATAGACCACCTTTCTGAATGACCAGGGTCTAGTTCCAACCTCCACAGATGAGTGGAGACATTCAACCCTTGGATCTCTGGGTTAAGCTAATTTTACTAAGCATAATTTCTTCCATAGCCATCCATTTACCTTCAAAGGCTGCAATATCATTGTTTCTAATTTATTTAGTTTTTTCATTTGGCTTTCATTGCTCAGACACTTTTTTGTGTATCTGGTGCTGGGATTCAAACCTGTGTCTCTGTGCATGCCAGGCAAGCACCACAACTGTTGAGCCACTGCTCCAGCCCCTCTAGAAATCTTTTACATTTGGCATTTATATTTACATGTAATCTCCATCTTCAGTTAGATTTTTTGCACTTAAGGGCAAATATAAATTCCCTTTTCCCTCCATGAAAGGATGTCCAGTTGTTCAGCACCAGTTCATTTGTTGAAAAGATGGTTTCTCCATTGATTTGCCTTGGCACATTTGGCACAAATTAAGTGACCATAAATCAGAAGGTGCTATTTAAAGACTCTCATCAATCTATATCACTATGCTTACATAAATACCATATTTTTTGATGACTATAAGTTATGGTAAGTTTTGAAATCAAGTAGAATGAGTCTTTCAACTTTGTTTTCCATTTTCAAAATAGTTTTGACTACTTTAGGTCCACAGAATTTCCACTGAAAATATTAGAATTCACTTCTCAATTTCTGGAAAAAAAATTCACCTGGGATTGTTGGGGGGGGGCAGGTGGGTATTAACTAGAATTGCACTGAGGTTCATTACCACTGAGCTACGTCCCAAACCCTTATTGTTTTTTAATTTGAGACAGGATCTCAGTAAATTTCCCAGGCTGACCTTGAACTTGAGATCCTCCTTTCTTAGCCTCCTAAATTGGTGGGATTACATGTGTGCACCAATATACCTGTAGTTGTAGATATTTTGAAGATGCTCTTAATAAGGCTGAGGAAGTTCCTTTGATTTCTAATATGGTGGATATTCTTAACATTGATGTGAGTTTTATTTTTGTCAAATGTTTTCTGTGTCTACAAGTTAGTTATGCTTTTCTTGTCCTTTATATTATTAGTGTGGTATATTAGATTACTTGATTTTCAAACGTGAAACCAACCTTACATTCGCAAAATAAACCTCACATGCTCATGGCATATAATCCTTTTGTATGTTACTGAATTTGCTTTGCTAATATTTTGTTAAGTATTTTTGTGCAACCCTTTATGAGGGATATTGGTCCATAGTTTGTTTGCTTGTTTTTGTAATGTTTTATCTGCCTTTGGAATCAGAGTAATTTTGGCCCAAAAAATGAGAAGTATTTTCTCCTCATATATTTCCTTAAACTGTTTAAAAAAAAAATCTTTCTTTGTTAAATATTTGATAAAAGACACTAATCGAGACATCAGAGCTTTACATTTTCTTTGTGAAAAGATTTTAAACCATTATTTCAATCTCTACTTGTTCTAGATCTGGTCTCATTTTCTATTTAAGTCACTTTTGGTAATCTGTGAACACAAAATTTTCTGCACTAATATTTATTATATCCCTCTTTTTCTTGCTCAAGATTTAGTTTGCTGTTCTTTTTCCAGTTTCTGAAGTTGGAACTTGCAAAACTCTCATCTTTGGTGATATAAGCATACAGGTTATCAATTTCCTTTAAGAGCTGCTTTAGCTGCATTCTATAATTTTTATGTTTTGATTTAGTGCTTACTTAACCCAAAATAATTTTTTCATTCTCCCATGTTTTCTTCTTTGACACATGGTTTACTTAGAAAAGAGGGTAGAATACGAATATTTGACATTTTTCCAGAGTTCTCTTTGTTAACTATTTCTAACTTAATTTTGTTTTTGGTCAAAAAAATTCTTGATATTACTTTAATTTTCAAAAAGTTATTGAGAATTATTGTATGGTGCAACTTATTTTTCATTTTGGAAAATATTTTACTCCAAAAAAATATGTGTCTTCTGTTGCCCTCAAATGAAATGTAACAAATGTCAGCTAAGTAACTCCAATAACATTCCCAAACCTTATTATAACTTGCTGATTTTCTGTCCAGTTGCTTATTAGTTATTGGATGGGATACTGAAATCTCCAACTATTATTTTTTGGTTGTCTATTTCTCCTTTCTTTTCGTTTTTGTTTCAAGATTTGGGTATCATTATAAGTAGGTGTGTATACATGTACAATTGCTGTATCTTTCAGTGTATTGATCTTTTAACATTATGAAATATTTCTCTTTGTAATGTTATCATCTTAAGGTTTATATTATTCAATATTATTATAACCCTTAAATTCTATTAGTTACCGATTTATTAAACAAAAATCATTTTCAAGTCCAATACCGAAGACTTTTCCCCTATGTTTTCTTCTAGGGGTTTTATGATCTCATACCTTATGCTTAAGTGTTTACCATTTTGATTTGATTTTTATATATGTTGTAAAACAGTTGTCCAATTTCATTCTTTGGCATGTAGATATTCAGTTTTCTCAGCACTGCTTATTAAAGAAAATATCCTTTTCCTATTGTGTATCAACAAATATTAGCTAAAACAATTTTTCACTTGTCAGTCTTTTATTATTGATTGAGAAAAATGTTTTGTATAGCAATTTACAAATTTCAAAGCACTTTTGTATCCATTAACATGATTTAATCTTACAAATATTCTGGGAGGTAGGTACTATTATACCCAAATTACAGTCTATAATTATTCTGTATAATTGATAAGTAGTAGAATCTTGACTGGAATTGAGTTCTTATGATGTGGTCTTAATGCACTTGACACTACAAAAGAGGTTCCCTTCATTAAAAAATTTAATTGTCTTTTTATTCCTATAGCTTTTATGCAAATTAAGGGTGCACAGTTACTCAGTGTATTTTATACAGAAAACAAATTTAATAACTGAGTTTATAATCCATAAGGGAGTGAGTAAATATTAGTGTATCTATAAATTAAATCCTAGCTATCCATTAAAAGTTGCATTATGTTGAATATTTGTCATGAAAACATAACCATAATAGAATAAGTTCAAAAGAGTTCCAAAAGTTTAAGTATAAACTCTGATTTCCAGATACTCTGGAAATCAATGAACACATGTACAGTCAGTGATTTATGACAAAGATGCTTACAATTCAGCAGGAAATAATTTATTTTCAATAAATAGTTCAGGAGCATTTTATACCTGTATGAGAAAAAATAAAACTTTCTCCATTATTTCACACCATATTTAAAAATTAGTATGAGGTGGACCACACATATAAATGTAAAGTAAAACAACAATTCTTTTAGTAGAATATAAAGAGTATCTGCATACCGTTGGGTAAAAAAACTATCTCCTTATTAATATGAAACAACAATATCCACCAAAGAAAATGATATACTTCATTAAATTTAGGAAGTAATTTACTCAAAGACATCATGGAGACTGAAATTATGACCCACAAAATGAGAAAAGATATTTCCAACACACATCTCCTATAAAAACCTTGAATTTAAAGTAGTTCAAGAATTCCTACAAATTAAAAATAAAAAGGTAAATGTATCTATTTCTTAAAATTGGACAAAATATTTAAATAGGCACTATTCTCAGAAAAAATATGAGAATGGCAAATCAGCAAAAATGATTATAGTTAATTACTAGTGCAAATAAATATCACCATGAAATACCACTACATTCTCTATACAAGAGCTCAATCTAGGAGTGACATCATTACTTGCTAGGAAGAATGTGGTATCTTGACAGAGAGAGTGAAACAACTTTGGAAAACTCCACCGTTGTACACTCAATCTACAAGTGCTCTGACCCTGTGATCTGGCAGTCATACTCTTACTACATGCCCAGAGAAGATGAGGGAATAAATCCACCTAAAGATAGGTAAAATGATGTTCACAGAAGTCTCATTCCTAATAGCCAGAACCGGAAACAGGACAACTGTCCATCTATAGAGGAAAAGATAAAGTCTGACATATAACAGAATAGTATGCAGCAATAAAAAATATTAAGAGGCTAATGATCCAGGCATCAATGTGTCAATCTACTATGTTGAGAATCCAGACACAGAAAAAGTCCATGCAGTATGATTCCACTTATGTGAACACCAAGAAAAGACAATTAACCAATAGTGATAGAAGTAAAAATTCATTATCCCTAGGAAGAAGGGGTATAACAAAACCTTCTGGAGTGCCAGAAATGTTCCACAATTCCATGTGAGTTACAAGTCAAGTGTTGCTTCTGTTTTTCCGGGGAAGCTTGACCCCAGCTACTAGACCCAGCTACTGGATGGTGATTTTGAGTGCTGAACTTTTCACTGGTTAAAACAAGTTTTAGAACAGGTGTTCTTCTGCCCCTCTCCCTTCACCTATTTTTTCACATCCACTGCCAAGACAGAAACCAAAAGAGCCCACTGAATCCTTATGTTAGCATGACCATAGCCAAACCACCTCTTCACCAAGCCTCTTCTGAGAAAGTTACAAATGGCATCTCCAAACTGTTAGCACTCACAGAAAAACCTTTCTCAAACTTCCAAAAGCTTTTATTTGAGTCAAAAATGACAGCATAGATGTGGGCATATGTGGTCTGATCTCGCATCTTACAGGCAAGTTCTAGGTTTTTAATTTAAAAATTTTTCCTTATTGTGGTTCTAATTTGGTTTTGCAAAACATAAAAGTAAAGGACATATCTTTTGTTATTTATGCCAAATAAATGTTAGGGCTGGCTGAGTCCTACCTTTCATTTCCTGCTTTTCCATTTGAGACATGCGTGCTTCTTTCCCCCACTATCCCACCTACTCTCTTCAGAAGAGTAAACCTTTTGGCACAATACATCCAGGGTTTGACAGCCTGAGTCCTAGGGAGATACATCCCAAATATGCTTCAGAGCGATTGTGAGACAGTTTTCTGTATAATTTCATTAAGGCGGTCAACCTGCTATGAAATTTAAGGTTTAAAACCTACATTTATACCATAGAATTCTACACAGCAATTAGAAACAATGATATTGTAGCCTTTGAAGGTAAATGGATGGCTATGGAAGAAATTATGCTGAGTAAAATCAACTTAACCCAGAGAACCAAGGATTGAATGTCTCCACTTATCTGTGGAGGCTGGAGCTAGACCCTGGCCAGTGAGAAAGGTGGTCTAGTATCATGTGTTAAATCCAGATAAGGTGTAATGTTATACAACCTAATACTTTTTAGAGATATTGTGGGAAGGGGAAAGGAGGGATAAGGGTGGGTAATTGGGGGGGCACTCCTGGGGGTAATTCTAATATCCAGAATATATACACATTTTATATTATTTTGTTAAAAACTTGAATGGTTGTTCTATAATAAATCTCTCAATAAAAAAAAAACACTACCTAAAGAGTGGGGCTCAGGAACATGATCTCTGATTTCTCAGAATAGACAATGTGTTGGAAAATTCCACCAAGATCCTCTGCCACGGTTTCTGTTACTCCTTCTTCTTCTTCTTCCCCTGTTCCACTAAGAAGGGCTCAGCATGAGCACTGGCCGAAAGCAGACACTTGATTGTAGCCTCTCTTTAAGTGCAGATCTTGGCTCCAAACACACCTCTTCTACACCGTCAGTTGCTCTCGTTACTTCTGTAGCTCTCTGGCCCTTATTGTTGTCTTAAAAGAAGTGCAACTTCAGCTTGGCCAGAATTGGCTCCTACAATGTATTTCTGTTCTTTTTGAACATTAGTTCAGCATCCAATAACTTCTAGATCTGAACTTGTGATTAGCGATGGGAATACAGTGACTTTTCGTAATGAACAATAGAGCAGATGACATAATTGGGATCTCATGAAGCATCCTGAGAAATCACAGATGGAAAGCCTCATTGAAGTAAATCACTACCTGGCTTTAACTCTTAGAAGTCTGCTCTGCTCAACACAGCACACGACTTTCGACCCACTACTGCAATTTGTTTCTCTTAGAATCTAAAATGATCACATCAGTTATTTTTAATGAGTCTTCAAAGGAAAGCCTAACGTAATCTACCTAATTCTTGTACGTAATGCACAAAAGCACGGCAATATTAGTCTAAATGGGAAGCTTTGAAGGGGATTATGTGTAGTGCTGTGTTTTATACATTATCTAAATTTCCTCTTGGAAGCCACAGATTTTGAGTTATAATTGTGGTAGTCACAAGTACAGTGAGAACGAGTGGCGTCTTCCACTGCCTTGAAGTACATTTAGCTCCATCCCTTGGATCTCGAGATGCGTGATCTTCTTCTTGAAGGAAGAGGATCTGAAGCCCTCTGAGAAGCCCAGAAGCAGTCTGAGAAGTCAACAGGACTAGCAGAAACCTCTGGAGTCTCTGCAGCAGGGTTGTATACCTCCTTCTTTCCCAGCCGTCCCTACTCAAGTCCCATGAATGGCATGTACGTCACAACAGTACAGAGGGGACCAGTAATGATGTTATCTAACAAAAGTCAGAATTTCCTTCCTGGAGATGGCTCATTACAGATATAGCAGAGTCTTGAGCTAATCTTGGAAATGAAAGAACACATTCTCCCATATAGGCTTCTTCGAAGATTGCAATTATTTTAGAGTAGATACAAACAAAAAGGCCTAAGCAATCTTCCCTTTAGACAGCTCCACTCACAAGTTTTGAGGAAGTATTTGAAATGACAATGGTGTTTCCTATTCCCTGCACCCTCCTGGAGATGAACACTAATTTTGTACATTCTGGGCACTTTGGCATTCCCCGCTGAACTACACTCGGAAGCGCATTTTCTAATCCATCAGATATGCACCCAGATTTGCCCTCTTTAGGGAAAGTGGACGTCCAGCCGCCAGGGGGGCAGTTAGACTGAGGTTTCACTGAGCTTAAAAGCAGAAAGTAAGGAACTCAGATACTCTTTTTGTTCTCCCTTGACAGATATTAGCAGAGAGAAAATGTAAACTTAACAATGTCCTAGGGGTTTGAGTGATCTTTTCTCTCTCTCTCTCTCTCTCTATATATATATATATATATATATACCCTTCAAATTAAAGAAAATCACTGGTGAGCCAAATGGGGACAGCCAAGAAGTCCCTCTTTCAGCATCTCATAATGTGGATCTTCAGGGAATAATGTGGTCCACCCTTGTCAATTTAAATAATCAGTTCACACACACCAACTGCAGGCTTTTTCCTAATAACCATGGCTTTAGGCAAAGGCATTTCTAGTGAGTCTAAGAGAGATACAGATGGAATGTGTGCTTTTAAATTGCTGATTAAAAATGAAACAGAGTCGAGTTCACCATAGAATCACTTCAATCAGAATATTTATGTTTTGCAAGGGATGGTTTGGAAAGGAACAAAACTCAAAAGCTTTTACACATTGCCTAATATTCCACCTGTGTTTCTCTGGCAGGGTGGAAAATAAGAATCAAAACACAAATTGGGAATGGACAGTTGAGGTTTTCCCATCCTTGGTAAGTCCCTCTTGGCTCTAGAGTGGGCCAAGTAATGATATCTTTGTGTCTACTTCAGAAAAGTTCTCAGCAAACATGAGACCTCCAACAGCAGTGAGATGGGGACCTTTTTTGTATCTTTTTTTATCTTCTTGAGGAGCAAGAAGCCCACTATCAGAGCTATCATCAATTCCTTGGTGACTATTATGGTATGATTTTAATTTTGTGACACAGTAAGAAAACCCCTGCAATTCCCCCGTATGCTCTGCTTGCTTCTATGGTACTATAGCTAAAGAGCAGCCCAGGACGAGTCAATGCTGGCCTGGCAGTGCCTCTTGGAATGTGCACCTTCAGACTAAATCTGAGTCCTACTGCTGACTGCAGCAAAGTTTCCAGAGCTCTTTCCCTCAAAAAGGTTCTCAAAGACTGGAGACATCGTTCATAGCCCAGATTCCTAAATACCTATGTTGCTGGATTCAATCTTCCTTTCACAGAAACATTTGAAACAATTTGTTCCGATGCTTTGTACAATCAGGAACAAATAAGTGAAAAGCCTTCAAACCAGAAACCTGGATATCAGCAATTCAGTACAAGGGGTGAAGGCTGTTTCGACCATCAGCACCATTTATTGTGTGAACCAAGAGCACAGTCATGTCTTACAGATGAAAAACAAGGCAGCCAGAAACAGACAGATAAAAGAGGAAGGGATGGAAGGACATGAAGAATCAAAGAAGGAACAGAAATATGACAGAAGGGAGAGATGAAAGAAAAAGTAAGGAAAGGGAGGAAGAAGGGGAGAGGAAGGAAAAGGGAATAGGGGAGATGAAGGGAGGGAAGAGGATGCATACTAAACACACAAATACGCACATGCATATGTGCATATACACCAATTATGCACAAGCAGAGGTATACTTATGTATGTATCTAAAGATAGTATACGATCATATTATGTATAATAGTAGAGGATTAACACAATCCCATATAAACATATGTATGCAATACATATAGGTACGCAGTAGAAATATCGCAGCATAGTTTATATATACATAGATAGACAGTCTGCAACTTAGCATAGTTCAACTCACAATTATTTAGACTTTCAGAGGCACTGAGTAGAAACTGTATTTCAAGTTTGAATTTTGATCTTTCCTGAGTTAATCATATTGGTTGATACTCTCTTGTGAGGCTGAGCTCCCAGCAGCCACACTATCATGACAGGGGACAACTGATATGCTCCAGTGTGCTATGTTGCTAAGCTAGGATGCAACCCCATTGTAAACTTAGGAGCATCTGTGTGTGTGTGTGCATGTGTGTGTGTGCGCGTGTGTGTGTGTGTGCATGCAAACAGACAGAGGAAGAGAGCCTGTATTATATATAATAGTAGAAGCTTAATACAGCAACATAAATGTGTATATATAAACATACAAATACGTACATATATCTACATACACACACATATATGCATATATACCCAAGACTATATATCCCAACTTATATATAAACTTCTGCATGCCTGATATGTGTCAGGAAATAATATATGCAGCTAAATGTGAATACATTCAATGGCACTATAAACATTAAATCAAGACTTTGCTATTAACAAACAATTGGAACATGTATTGTGGGGATAAAGAGTCAAAGAGAACATGACTTCTAGGCTCCAAGCAAACCTTGAGTCTTAATGGAACGAGGCATGTAAATAACTAATCAAATATGCACAAGCATGAAGCAGGTACCATGATACAAATGCAGCTGGATACTGAGGGAGCCTCATGATGTGGTCTGAGGGTGGGAGAGACAGGGTAATGTTTTCTGAAGGGGATGCTGTTTGCTCATTTTAATATCTGGAGAAGTAAGAACTCTGCAAGCCAATAGAGAGCAATGAGCCATGGAGTAAGACGAGGCGGGTGCAGCCTGTTTAGGAATGGCAGGTTGATTCCTGTACCTGGAGAGTAGGGAGCAGTAAGGGACCCAAGCTGGGTTGGGAAAGGAGACAGATTGTCCAAGCAGTGGATGCCATGCTGAGTCTAGACCTTAGGGTGGAGCAATTACTACAATGGTCACAGACGATAATGTGGAATAAAAACATTTTAACTAAATCTTGAAAAACAAATTTAATTTCTATAGCCAGAAATGGGATTTTAAGAAAAAGCATTCTAAAGGAAGAGAATGATGTTAGGAAATGGGTGGTGAGAGAAGCATAGAAGGTTCATTTAAGGAACAGACTAATATAAAAATGTTTGCTAACTTCCCAATGCACACTAGGAATGCAATACATATTTGTTGAATAAATAATTTATCATAGGAAAATATGGGGGAAAGAATTTTCAAAATAGGAGTTGAGTTGAACTTTGAATTCTAGACTGAATAGTTGGTACTTTTCCTGGTAGCTGATAGAGAGGCATGAAAGGATTTGAAAAGAAGGGAATAACAGGATCATAGAGTATGAATCTGGTATAGAGGCAAATATGGATTAGCGGGCCAAGGATGGGCACATAGAAAGAGCAAGCTATTCATATGAGTTAATATCATACACTAAAGTTAATAGGAACGTAGGAAGTAGTAGGAATTAAATGGACAGAATGAAGAACAAAATATCAGAAAGAGCAATTTACCTTTGTTATGGAGTTCTGCGACATTATCTTCCTGGGTTCACTGTGGCCAGTATTGGGGTTTCACTCTTTGTTTTGCCTCTGTGTCACTCTAGTATCTCAGTGTTCTGTCCCCTGGCTCCACTGCCTATTTCAAGTTTCCATATCCCTCTTGGATTTAAAGTTTTACTGCTGCCCATCTTTGACCTATCTAATCCATCTTTTGGAGGAGTTGTGTTGTTGTACAATCACAAATTCATCTGTAATTACTTTTAAAAAGCTCATTTTTAGCTTGAGTATACAGCATATTTATGATAATATTTCTTCAAATTTCCAGGACAATCTTATTGTTCTTATAAGTGTATAGGTAATTATCAAACTGAGTATTCTGCTTGTTTTTCATCTGAGAAATGTGAACAGTGTTAGAAGATTGGCTTGGGTTAAATTAAATTTAGATTCCACCCCCAGCCAGTAGAATAGAAAGTGTCAGACAGCATAGAAAAGCCCACCTAAGATGAAGAATTCTGTGGAAAGAGTTCTATAAACCAAACCTGCATGTTCACTGGGTCTGTGCTCTCAGGAAAGTGTGGCCAGACGTTGCCTGCTATAGTTCTGTCAAACTGCACTTGAAGGTTCACCCTAGATCTTAAGAGAGGCTCTGAATCTAAGGAGCTCTGTGTTCTCAGGATGTTGAAATTATGACTTAAAAGGGGGGAAAAAGCTGGTTATTAAATTTTTCCCCAATTGAAGATCAAATTGAAGACAGTGAACCTGTTCCAAAAGGCAAAGCCATGTCTCACGGTTTGGGGTCCTTGTGTAATCTCCCTCAGGGCCAATATATGAAATGAGGACAATACGGAGACTTGCGTTTCCCATAAATGATCCACTTTCATCCACATAAAGGGATGAGAAAATCTCAAATTATTAACAGTCCAGTGCTTTTACAGCTCCCACCTACCATGCACTTATCACTTTCAGATTTCCCCTAATTGAATTACTGAGAGCAGACCAAATGACCTTAGTTGTCCAAGCACTATTTATCACATTTTATTTTAAACGAATTACATTTTTAAAGGAAAATATTCTCCTAATCCATTTTCCATCTCATAGTAATTATATCCTTGGTGCCCTAATGTTTCTGTGACTTTTATTTTTAAGAAACAACCATTAACTTTAACGTAGATAGTGACCTTGTTTGGATGACTCTATCCTCTCAGGTGACCCTGAAGCAAAAATTATAGGAGCATCAATTGGCAAGTTCACCAGCATCCGGCAAAGTATGAAAAGGGTAAGAGTTCTTCATTTCCCAGCACCGGCATTCATCATGGGAAGACACATAAAAAGAAAGGGCAAGTTCCAATGACATGCATCCAATAAAACTGGAGACTCCTGTCAGCGTAAACGCCAATTCAGCAGTTCATAATCACAATGCATAACATGACTACATTACTTATTTTTTAACCCTCTAAACTGGGGCTTTTATTGCAGATCCTTCTGTTTCTCCCTTTGTTTCCTTGAAAATCCTAAGTTTTCTTTACTATGAGATCTTCTTTTTGAATCTATGGAAGTACAAGTTGGTTATTAATAGCAAAATGTTCTTGTAATAGTGCACAGTCAAGAAACAAAGGAAGAAATCAGAAAGGCTTTTTAGTTCAAGTAGAACATGGTGCTAACAGAATTAGAGGGGAAATATACTAGCAAACTTTTTATGAGCTATTTTTGGTACAACAAACCCAAAACTTCTCTTAGCAATTTGCATGCTATTTCTTCCCATTTAAGCTGATACATGGGGTTCATATTTTCTTGCCTGGTTCAGAGCTAACTTCAAAACCAACACTCGAGATGCAATATTATTCCCATATGTATTTACAAGCTAAAATGGTTTGCATGGTTTGCAGGCTGCATGGTGTTATTGGCGTGTCCACACCATGTGATATTCTCAACTAGATGGGTTTGATTACTTTCATATCTAACCAGAATGCATATAATGTCAAACACACTTATAAATATTTCCACACATATTCATCTCTTCCCATTCAATATTATACCTCACCTGAGCAGAATATATGAAGTTCAGTAGTAACATGGAACAGACACTGAGCACAAGGGATGTGTGGTTAAAGATCAGCTCTCTGACTCTCATAAATTTTAGTAGATAGTCACTCAGACTTTCTGAGACTCCTTTATAAAACTATTTTTGAAGTTATATGATCCTACAGAGAGATAAAAGTGAATGCCAAATTAACAGCAGAAATCTGCTCTACTGTTTCTCCTAAAACAAACAAACAAAAGAAAAAAAAAGTTGCCAAGAATGCAACTGCTTTAGCATCTACCTAAGATGGCGCTGAATTTTCCATCCCTTAAGCACTGTGAGAACATTTACCAAAAAGGAGAAGCACTTCAAGATCAACCAAAATTCTGATGCTGGGAACTTTATTAAATAGCATATTTCTTTTCAAAATTAAAAAATAAATAACTTGGGGCTGGAGTGGTGGTGGCTCAGCAGTTGCAGTGCTTGCCATGGATGTGGAAGGATGTGGGTTCGAACCCCAGTACCACGTACACAACAAAGTGTTGAAACAGTGAAAGTCACATGAAAAACTAAATAAAACTGATTCTCTCTCTCTCTCCTTCTCACTGTCCCTCTCTCTTAAACTAGAAATAACTAACTTTAAGATCTCTAAGGTCTAAAACTTCTTCATTTTTTTCTGTAATGACTAAAGTACACATATTAGAATTTGAACACTTAGTGCTTTTTGGTACAGAGTTGATGTTGGTTATAAGGTAGAATACTTCCTCCACCTAAAACAAAATTTTCATTAAGATCATCTATCAAATAATTGTCATTATGGAAACATGTCATCTCTGCAGAAAGATCCAAAGAGGAAAATCATTCCCACAGCTTGCTTTTCTTAAACTCAGTTTGTCTATTTACAATAGCAACAAACACATGAATCCTAAGGTATAGACATGAATTTCTGCTATTCATTTTCACATCCTATGTTGGATTTCCTGGCTGCATATTACAACGCCAACCCCTACCACATTCCACCAAGAATGTCAATCAGTTTCCTAGGCTGACTCTAATCTCTGTACTCCACATCCCTGAGGCAGTACCCTAATCATCTCCCACGAGCCCTGGAAGATCTCCATGCCTATAGGCAATGGTGGACTTTAACCAAGGCCCACTAACAAACTAAGCTTTGCTGCCCATGTAATGGTATCAGAGGGATTCCAAAAGCTTCCTTGCCTTAAAAACATTAATTCCACTTTCCTTACTGATGCTTCAAGTACCTTCAAGAGAATAAAGATACGTTTTGTCTCAATATACATTGACCTGTGAGAAGTAACATGACCAAAATCTATATGATATCATGAATATCAAATCCCTTCATGAGAATGGATGTTAATGGGGGGAGGCCCATTGGGATCTAAAATATGAAAACTGAGGTAAGAGAAAGTGGAAAATAGAATTTATTTTACTCCTGTTTTTCATTATTTGTAACATGACTAATGTTCCTCTCATTGGCTTGTTTAGCTAATTAGAACAATAACAAACGCCATTTATTGAGTCTTTGAATAACCAGGGACAGTATCAGTGAATAATACGGAAAAGGATGTCCAAAAAGAATCTTCTCCATAAAAACAATAGGAACACCAGAGAAAAAAATAAAATTTTCAGAATTAACCTTTCTTATAACTAGAAATTAACCAATGGTTTACAGCAATTCAGAAAGTATTTAATTTAAAAAATTAAGAAGTTAAATCTCATTAAGAAGATCATGCTTCATGGTGTTTTAATTTTCCTATTCCCACCGATCTCCTCCCTGGCTCTGAGGTAACCATGAAAATGGACAGCTCACAATCACAGACAAAATTGGCAGCCAAGAGTATAATGGGGTAGCAGCTCCATCAAAGCCCCATTCTCAGAAAATTTGTCACTATTTGTTCTGTCTCATGATTCCCTTGAAAATTTCACCTCTGAAGTTATTTTTATTTGACCTGACTCGAAGCTCATCTAGTGTGAAAGCCTTCTTCTTTTTTTTTTAACATGCACACAAATCAGAGGCTATTGTTTAAATTGCAACTACTGAAGGAAGTAGATAGCAATTAGAACAATAGACTGAACAAAAACTCACAAGAAAAGTATGAGTAATAGGATGTCCATAAGACACTTTGGGCAAAAATTTGCAAGAATCTAAAATCTTATATGCATGTGAAGGAATGTTCATGTATCTAGAGCTGTATACATACTTAGGAAGACACAAGAATGTCTGATACCTAAAGTTGAAGTTCTTTCCAAGAAGAAAATGATAGTTAAGAAGGAATAGCCAAAGTGAGTGTTAAAGGTGTTCCCCAATGCACACATAGTCTTCAGCAAGATTGGAAGATTTGTAGCTCCAGGAATGTAAGAAAATCTTTATCTAATCATTTTCTGACCATTAAGATCACCTAATGGGAACTCTGATGGCTACACACAAAGAATAATACAGATTTTACGGAATATATCCAGAAAAGTCACTAAATAAACCAAAAAATAACAAATAGTAATAAACTCTGAGGAGGGAATAGAATCTGATTTCCAGTGTTGCCAAATTATGTTACCTAAAATACTCAGTTTTCAACAAAAAATTACAAAACGTGCAAAGAAACAAGAAAATATGGCCCATACAAAGCATATACACATTAAAAAAAGCTATCAATAGACACCATTCCCAAAGGAGCCCAAATGTTAAGACTTCCTACAAAGACTTTAAATCAAGTATTTCAAATATGTCCACAGAAGTGTGGAAAATTGTTAACTGTTGTAAAATTAATAGCTGATATCTTATCAAAAACCATGAGGATGAAAAGTAGAATAATTGAAATTAAAAAGTCAACAAATGGCTCAACCGAAGATTTGAGGTGGCAGAAGGAAACATCAATGAGCTCAAAGATAGATTAATAAAAATTATCACAGAGAATGAAAAGAAGAAGAAAGGAAATGAAAGAGCCTCAGTACACCTGTGGACATCATCAAGAGAACCATATCTGTATAACAGGAGTTCCAGAAGGAAAAGACAAAAGAGCAGGGGGAAAGGACCAGAAAGTATATTCAAAAAAGTAATGGCTGCAACTGACCAAATTTGTTTTTAAAAAATGAATCCACATATGCAATAAAGTAAGCAAACTGCCAGGATCCACACCTATACATATAATTATCAAATAGTTGAAAGTTAAAGACAAATAGAGAATATTGAAAGCAGCAAGAGAGAAGCAACTTCTTGTATACAAGGATCCTCTATAAGATTAACAGCTGATGTCCATCAGAAACCATGGAGACTAGAAGGCAATTAGATGACATATTTAAAAGCTAATAAAGACTTTAAATCAAGAATTCTACGCCCAACAAAATTATCCTTCAAAAATTCAGTAGAATTTAAGACATTTCCACATAAAAACTATAAATGTATTTGCTTTCTTTCATGCCAAAGGAATATGAGTCCTTCAGTTCAAAACGAAAGAACACTAGACTATAACTCAAATCCATATAATGGAATTAAGATCAACAGTAGGTGTACTACATAAGCAAGTCTAAAATATAGCATTAATATCCAATTTTTGTTTCAAACTCCTTTTATTCTCTTATTTGACCTAAAAGACAATGTTTAAAGCACTAGCCATACATCTGTATTGAGGAGCACAAAATAAGTAAAGATATAATTTCTAGAATAGTCACAGCTCAAAGGAAGAAGAAAGAAATGAAGCTACAAAGGAATAAACAACTTTTAAAAAAAGAGAGGGAGAGAGTGAAAGCGATAATAAATTTTATTTTTCATCTGGCCTTTGTTTCTCTGACACCTAGTTGTTTATGTGGTCCTGGGGTTTGAAATCAGGTCCTTGAGCATGCCAGGCAAGCATTCCAACTGCTAGCCTCTACTCCAGCCCCAGGAATAAACACTTTTGTAATTCTGAAATTATGTTATTATATAAAGGCAAACTATACTATTATATAATAACATGGTAATTGCAATCCAGGGAAATAAGAAAGAAAATGGCTCAAAAACATAATAAAATAAATAACAAATGAATTACAATTGTACACTAGAAAATATCACAAAAAAGTCTATATTAAGGAAGACATTATGATATAAGATATGTATAAGACAAAATGACAGATGTAACTCCATTTTATCAGTAATTACATTAAATGTAAATGCACTGAATGCTTCCTTTAATTTGTAGAGATGGGGAAAATGGATGAAAAAATTGATATGATTATATGCTATAAAAAGACACTTTCAAAGATAGAAACAAATTGGAAATAAAAGAATGAAAAAAGATTCATCATGTAAACAGTAAACAGAATAGAACTGGAATGGTTACATGAATATCAGACAAAATAGAATTTAAAACAGAAATTTTATTAGAAATATGTAAGTACATTTTATAATGAAAAAATCAAATTCTTCAATAAAAGAAGCAATTTATTTAAAACATATACGCACCTAACAACAATCTCAAAATACATGTAGTAAAGCCAGAAAATTGAAGGGTGATTTTATAACAACAGTTGACAAGCTCAGCATGAAGGTACATGCCTATAATCCTAGTTACTTGGGAGACTGAGACAGGTGAATCACAAGTTCAACATGAGCCTCAGCAACTTAGCAAAATCCTAAGCAACTTAGCAAGACCCTGTCTAAAAATAAAACATAAAAAATGGCTGAAGATGTGAGTCAGTGGTTAAATGACCCTGGGTTCAATACCTGGTATCAAAAACAAATAGTTAGCAACTTCAATTACTTACTTTCAATAAGGGATAAAATAACTAGCAGATGACCAAAAAACAAACAAACAAACAAACAAACAAACAAACAAAAAAACAGAAATCTTGAATGACTTAAAAGCACAGTTAGACCTAACAGAATTCTATTGAAGATTTCACTCAACAACGGAAGAATACACATTCTTCTCAAGTGCAGGAGGAATATTCTCCAGAATAGACCTTACAGACCGTGTGTTAGGTCTTAACAAACTTGAATGCATATTGCTAAAATGGAATGAATTAAAAATCAATGACTAGAAAATCTTTAAATTTATTGTTATGTCTTATTTTATTTATGTGTTACAAGTGCCCTACAGTCATGGTCTTATTAGTATGAGAGGTCTGATTGTTTATAATGATCACTCAGTGACAGCAGAAGAAACTACAGCAGAGGGAGTGGCATGACTTGTTTGAGATCAAACAATGAAAAACAAAGGTACAACCTATCTTTTTTTTTTTTTTAAAGAGAGAGGGACAGTGAGAGAGACAGAGAAAGAGAGAAACAACTTTATTTAGTTTTTCACATGGCCTTAGTTGCTCCAACACTTAGCTGTGTACGTGGTGCAGGGGTTTGAACCCGGGTCCTCGAGCTTGCTGGGCAAGTGCTAAAATCGCTGAGCCACCGCTCCAGCCCAGGTACAACCTATCTTAATGCCCTTCTTATGTTTGAGACCTCAGCTTAAACATTGCCTCATTGGCAGTATTTTCCATCCAATATATGCAAGGTTCTTCCCATCATTCAGTCTCATAGCTCAGTAATCTCTTACTTCATCAAAATTTTACAACATGGGATTGTGTATTTCTGGGGCTGAAAATGGATACATGGGTAAGATATGTAGTGTGAGTAACTCATTGCAGTTTGCCTGAGACTTTCCCAGGGTTGAAAATGAAAGTCCAAAGTACTAAGAATCCTCTCAGCCCTGGGAAAGTCAGCAGGGCTGGTCACCCTGTGATATAAACAAGCTCTAAGAGCTACGCATCCAGGTGTTCTCTCCATAAATGACCAAAGCACCCAGGAGACAAGGGCACTGTTGACCCTCTTCTGACCCAGTAGAAGGTCTCTGTGTCCACACATCACAGGTGCTCTTCTGCGTCACCACAGAAATACCATGCAGAAACCATAAGACAAGACCTTAACCCAGGCTTTGAATAAAAACAGACTCTGTGAGAAGTCTACCATCTGGGGAGGGAGAGCGAATACATTGTTGTTTGTTTACACTTCTATTCTGCTTCCTCTCAGAAGCTATGCCATCCATAAAAACAGAGCCCCATGACCATGTGACTTCTTAAACTTTGCTCTTATTCGCCATTTCTCACCTCCCTTGTTTATCTTGTGCCTTAATACTAATTCAAGCTCAGTATGAATCACTTGCTATTACCAGGGACGGTGTTCTAAATTAACATACAGAATAAGCTTCTGAAGTAACTATCCTCATTTTCCAGATGAGGAAATGGAAGATAAGCCAGGTCAAATGACTTGTCTGAATTCTCAAATCTAATCTCTGTTCAACATTAGTGTGCTGCATTTCCCAACTCTATTTATGATTCTGGTAGAAGGAAATACTTCGGTATCCACATAGCGAAGAGCATAAAATATCAGGAGCTGAACCAGTTTTCCTCAAGTGGACCACTTCTCCACAGCCACCACCAATACTGCTAGTCACACCAACCTGGGAAGCTAAATATTGTTCCTATCTGGCATACAGGCCATCTCCAGTCAGTGAAGTTCAGATTAACACAGAGTTATACAATGGTACAGTAATGACAATAATAACCTTTGAATTCATTAAGGACCAGCGAATTTTTGAATCCACAAATAACATAACTGTCTGAAGTTTTAATTTCCTAGAAGAAAACTCAGGATAGCACTTTCATTACTTTCCTTTAATTTTTATTTTGTTTGTCCATAACCAATATAATTCTAAAAACTTCTCCTTTTTTTCTGTCTTTGAAAAAAAATCCTCAGGTGTACATGCATGATATTTAAATTAAACTCCCTAAAGCTGAAAATGAGTTATCTTCAAACAGCAGAAAGGAAAAGAATACAGAAGAAATCTTCAAATATATATAAATTCATAGCCAGCTTCTACTCAACTCTGCCCTCCTCAGCTCTTCACAACACGATTCTCCAAATGCCACTGCTTTCTCGGATTTGAGGGAGGGGAAGAGAGCACTTTCACTTCATTAGATTTATGTCAACTCCATTCTGAGTTTCCAGCAATAGGGACTTTTGGAAAACATGCCATGCTTCCCTTCAGAGCCACACTGCTGTGGCTCTGGCACCGCAAGGCACCAAAAGTAAGTAAAATGACTCAGGTTGTGCTCTGGGTCAGAGGGGCCCTGAGAGAAGGAAGGGAAAATCCAGCAGATGTGCCCAGCCCCAGCCCCAGCCCCACGGGGAGTCACAGCTGCCACTGAGGCGAAATTGCAAACTTGGAGCTCAATTCTGCTCCAAGATGTAGCCACCTTCATCCAAAGTCAGGAGGTGTGGAGTGCACCTAGAAAAGTGAGGTTGGCACCAGCACGGGGAGTCCCCTGATCAGCCGCATACTTAGCGCGCACTAGGAACCTTCCCGCCAATGTCTGCACAAAGCGGAGAGCTCCTTTGTTGTTATCACACGGCAGTGTGTGCTGTGTGGTTTCTTCACTTTTTAAAGCGTTTTGTGTTTTGCCAATCAGGAGCACATTTTGCAAGTCCCTGGCAAGCACAAATATCCTCTCTTCTTGGCTCAAACACTTGTGGAAGCCAGATGAAAGAAATGGCTCCCAGGGAAAGCTTTGGATCTCATCAAATCGTCAATGGAGTCATCTGTGCCTCTGCAGTCAAGGTTTTCAGGGATTGTGCTTCCTTAATTGAAGCAGTGGAAGTGCAGAAGAGGGTAAGTGAAGAATGGAGCTGGAGGTTCCCCTCATTGCAGTGTTTTCTGTGCCTTTCCTCCGGTTCCCTCCCTCAGGCTGAGCTGGCATTTCCCATCCTCTGAGCAGCGCCTCTTCTCGGATCTGTGTCTCCCTTTTATTTCTGTATTTCTGACATGATGAAGGGGTATAGCAGTACAGGTCAAGGAAGATTTGTTGTGTAAATTAGGCACTGTGACTTCCACCGTGGGAAAGATGGAGTCGCAGATTCCCTCCCATGAGAAGCCTACATTTTAATTAACATGCTATGTGCAATGTGATTAGAAGTGCCACAGAGCTATGTCCAAGGTGCTAAAAGGAACATAGCAGATGGGAATGCCACCCTGGTGGTACAGCCAGAGAGGGTCCTGGGAGAGGGCTGTCAGTACTGAGGCCTAACCTGTAAACAGGCATTAAGTGAAGAAGGAGTGGATGGAGAAAGGGTTCCAGGGAGGGAGAACTGCGGGAGTGAAGGCAGGAGGGCATAAAACAGCAAAGCAGCCAGGGACATCCAAGCAGTTTGTCCTGCCAATTTCAAGAACCAGGCTGGAAATAGCAGGCCATTAAAACTGGAGAGGTGGGCAGTGATTGGGTAACTGAGGCTCTTTTTATAACGTTCTCATTTATGAGAAAGATGGACATTGGAAAATTTAATCCTAAGAGAAACAGGCTCGTATCTAATTTATATAGTTTAAACTGGGAACATAATAAAGAAGATAGATTTTATTTGTATAAGATTGAAACAAGGAACCCAAGAGGGAGGCAATTTTAATAATCTCAGCAAGAGCCCATGGCAGCCTCTATTAGGGTGGCATTATTAGGACTGAGAGCAGGTGCTGCAAGAAATATTGACAAAGCAGAAAGGGAAGGACACTGTGCTTGGTCAGAGGAGGGAGGTGAATGGCTTGAGGGGCTGCAGCCCCATGAAGAATATGCTAAAAGCGAGAAGCAGTAGCTGAGAACCTTGGAGAAAGGAACACCATCTAGGTGGTGACCTGGGAGGCAGGTATCTCTGAACGTGGTAAGAAGACATGGCAGAGACATGCATGTGAGGTAAAGAAAGTGTGAGCTCCTGGAGACTCAGAAGGAAAGATTTGCATAGAAAAGGTAGAAAACACCATTAATGCCAGGCTGTGAAGAGTGAAGTGAATATAGTGATGTCTAACTGCTTTGGCAGTAATGAGGTTTTCACAGACTTTTCCGAAGAAGAGATATGCAGACATGTTAGTTAATAAGTATACAAGTGAGCGAATAAACGGATGAGTCTAAGTTTCAAAGACTATTATTTTAGGGCATGAAAATTGAGGCTTCATTTGTGGAATAATGGTTGAATTTCCAAGGAGTTCAAATCTCCAGCTTTATAAACTGTTATTTAGTATTGGTGACACAAAACAAGCCTTTCTGCCTTTCATTTTCTCTTATTGACTTCTCCACAGCCCCTTGCCCTGCATATCAGCAATGACAGACGAGTTAAGTGCTATGGTGCAAATGCAGAACCCAGGGACAGGTGCCTCTGTCACTTGTCAGAGTAAGACCCACTGTCCTAATCCGTTTGGACTGCTATAAGAGAGTGGCCTAGAGCGAGTAGCATATAGACATCAGAAACTTATTTTTGACAGCTCTGGAGACTGTGTCAGCATGGCTGGGTCAGAGTCTTGGGAGTCTCTTTTAGAAGGACAGCAATCCTATTCATGAAGACTCTGCCCTAATTACCTCCCATAAGCCCAGCCTCCAAACAACACCATACTGAGACTTAGACTTCGATATACGAATTAGGGGAAGAACACAAACATTCATTCCATGATATCCACTTCCACATTTATACATGTATCAGGGTCACAGGTGGGCATCAAGAATGTCAAAACACTGGCAACATGGAGAGCTGGTACTGCGAGGTCAGGATTTCAGTACCAACTCTCTCCACATTCCGAGTGCCTATAGCCAGCTCCATCATATCTCTAGGTCTTCTTGATTTCCTTATCTCTGAATTTAAGTAACAAGCAAAGAACTTCTAAATTTTCCTTCACTGTAAAGTTTTTCTAGAGCCTTCACTTTCACTATACATGGACTCATTGAGTGCTGGGCAAAGACTTCCGTCCTTAAACCAGTCTTTTCTGACCAATATACATATATATGTGTATTCTTAAGCAAAGAGAACAGAGTGCTGTTTGTTCCTGGACCAAACAGATTTCTTTTGCTTTCTGCAGCTGCTCTTCATTTCTCTTTCCCTGTTGTGTCAGCACACACGCCTTCACTTTCTATTCCTGCCTTTCTGTGTGGAAGTCAGAGGAACACTCGTGCCTGCTGATGTGCACACCCGAGCTGTCTGATTCATGGGATGGTGCTGGAATCTGCTCCTCCATGTTTTGATTCACTGCAGGGAAGAGGCAGACTGCCAACTCTGCTGCTTCCAGGGTTAGAAGAAAAGCAAGAAGAATAGGAAAAGAATGAGAAGAGGGTTCTGATTACCTTGCAGTATCGTGTGAAGAGAAACACAAACAAATGACCAGGCTGATTTCACTGGGAACATGCACATCTCATTCATGTGTTCCAGATCTTTCCATCTACTAGCGTTTCACTGGGTGCATTCAGATGACGCACCATATGGACAGAGGCAGTGTTTCCCTTAATCTTTAGTGTAGAGTACAGCCTGAACTAGCAAATTCCATCACCGGCACTAATGATACAAAGAAATGGAATTGCCACTTACAGTGACTCACTTTCAGCATGGAAGCTGCCCAGGGCTGGAATCCAGTTTATGCCATACGCCATACTCAGAGCTCACCAAGCAGTGGCTAAATGGTGAAACCAATGACCCCACCTTCTTTCACTGATATCACATTTTTAAACCCTTATTGGGAGTCTAAATTCCTTTGGTTTCTGTAAAAATAACCTCAAAAAGATATATAAAAAGGTTGAATTGCAGAAAGCAAACAGTCCTCTGATATTAGAAAGTATGCTATGTTAGCTAATATGCTGAGGGCCCCCAAACAATTCTCCACTAGTTGATATTCTTTAACTAAGAGAGCACTCCATTGGGTCCTATCTTAGAATGTTCCTGTAACCACAACAAAATACCTTGGACTAGGTAACTTATGAAGATCAGAAGTTTATTTCTGACACTGCGGAGCTGAGAAGTCCCAGATAAAGGCACAGTATCTAGGGTCTGGTGAGATCCATCTTGCTGTACCCTTATATTGTGGAAGGAATAAACAGGACAAATGCTGTGTCTTCATGTGGCAGAAGATATGGGAAGGTGGAACCCATCCCCTCCAACCCTGTTATAAGGCACTAATCCTACACTTAAGGGTGGAACCTTCATGACCCAATCACATTCTAGAAGTCCTAACTTACATTGGGGACTAAGTTTCAAAAGTAATTTTAGAGGGAACATCAGCCTTCAAACCACAGTGGCTCTCATCAATGGAACAGCTCACTCACCTCTAACTCAACTAACCTGAGCTCTATCTTCCATTGATTTCCAAGTACATTTGCACCAGACTTGTCCAGTGGCAGTTCTTCCAACTCTGCATTAGCATTCAGCATCTCTTGCTTTCATTTCTGGGAGGATTTCATGAACACTACAGCACTGGAATAGACATCATATCATTACTGGAAATGTTTAAGAAACATATGACATCCCTACCAAAATGAATTAAAATTAATTGGGTTTTTGAGAATTTTGCAATATTATCTTGAGAAAACCTTGAGTTGACATTTAAGAAATATGACATATAGCCAAAGTATATTTAGGCTAATTGCATTTGGGGACTTTTGCAACATGTCTGGGATATCAGTAGATAACTGAGATGGTGCATACTGGGGCTGAGAATCAGACTCTCTAATGATAACACAATCTTCATAAGGATTGTTACAGAGAACAAGAAAAATGAAATAAGTAGCTATTTATTTTTCTATGCAAACTATGGTGTTTACTCTTAAAACCTTCTTGCTGACCTTATTAAAATTTAAAACTATTAGACAAAGCATCTTCTATTATCAGTCTTTGGAGAACAGTATTTGTAACATTTGTGGTTCATATTTCATGGAAAAAAAAACATTTATTGCTCCTATGCCATTTGATCTACATAGAGCCACAGGCTGCCATTTTTAGAAGGAGAAGAATTGATAGACAATTATCTGGTGCAAAGGGAGGAGAAGTCTATAAGCCATGCTAGAATAAAACTACTCTGAAGGTTTTATTTTAACCTGTTTTGTATATATCAAACTCTGCCCTTGAAACTAAAGGTGTCTGCCTGAAATTTCACCACAGCCCTGTTCATCTGATTATTACACATTAGACCTTTATCTTCTTTAGGAAGTTAGTTAAGTATTTGTGTTTTCACACTGAAATGTTTCTGCCTCTGTTTTACACTGAAGAGTACTGAAAACCACTGCTTCCTAATTATAAGTACACTGTACTTCTGAACAAATTAAACTCAAAATAATTTCATTTCCTATCCCTATTCTAACTAGTTAGTCCAGCTAACTTAGGACTTCTGGTTTTTGAAAAATCTAACTTTCCCTTTCAAATCTTCCAAAAGAGTGATTAGGATCATGTCAAAAGCACAGATATTTAGATAAGGAATCTAATATGAAGTGAAAGCAAAATCCCAGTGAGGTAAGCCAGGACCAAATCCTCAGAGATCCTGATGGTGTGGCTCTGTTCCTTCCAATCTGCAACCTTTGCTCTACCTACAGGGCCTGTCAGGGTCTCAAAGTAGGACATATCAGCTAAGGTCTCCTTAGGGAGATGAACTTTATTAATAGTGTCCTGCAAGAATTGAGACCCCAACGTGGAAGAGTAAATAACAAATCCCCAGAAAAAGAGAATGAGTGTACTTATCACTAGATATGAAAAAAAATTCCCTGAACTGTGATCATGGCAATCATTATGGGGAATAAGGGAATTTGTGACCCACATTCATATATTTTCATGGGATGGAAAACCTCAAGCAAGAAAATAATTCAATGTGTGTCTAGTGGTACTGGACATCCTCTGTGGAGGAACTCAACATAAAGCTGTAGAGCAAACATATCTCAAAATAATCCTAAATAAAAATGGAAATCACAGTTTCAAAAGCACAACCAACAGAAGAGTACAGCAAAGTTGAGAAAGTGAGACGTTGTCTACCAGCCTACGAACATCTCCTAGTGAAAACACATCTTAATAATCTGAAAACCATACATTTTTTAACAATTCTGATTTTAAAATTACTTTGGAATTATTAAAATTTTAAATTATATTTAAATTTTAAAATAAATTTTAAATTAATTTTAAAATTCAAGCAGGATGAATTAACAGTGCATTCAACATAGCTGAAGGAAGAAATAATGAACTTGAATATAACTTTCATCAACGTACACAGAAAAATATTGAAAACTAGGAGTAGAAAAGAAAGAAGTTAGACTGAGGAATTTTGAAAATTCATCATCAGAATAACATTTCATGGACAGCAAGATTTCTGATAAATCTTGGGAAAGATAATATTTTCAATAATGTTTTCAAAATGCTAGACCTCACATAAGCTCAATGACTCTGAGCTCACTAAACTGAAAAATCCACATCTAGATAGGTTGCAGGTGAAAGTATATAACATTGAAAACAGAAGAGAAAAGGTATATATATATATATATATATATATATATATATACACACACACACACACAAAAGAACAATTATGCTGATCTGTGACTTCTCAATAAATGGCAGAAAACCATGTGTAATGGAAAGACGGAAGCTGGTCCCTGGGATCCCTCATCTAACAAAACTCACTTTCCAGAACAAAGGAAAAACACGAATGTTTTCAGAAAAGCAACCCGTAAGTGTCCATTATTATACACACTCTCCCAACTGAAATTCTAAACACTATGCTTCAGGAAGCAAAAACCAGACCAGATGGAAGATCTGAAATGCAAAATTGGATTCTGAGTAAAGATATTGGCAAATATACAACACATAAAAACGTTGATGTCCGTTAAGATGGTTTAATTTGTACAGGTTAAAAAAAGGATAGAATGTAGTAACTGGAAAATAATAGCATATAAGTTGCGAGAATGGTGATAAAATTAAAGCATTCTAAGGTTTTTGTATTGCTTGGGAAAAGAGTAAAACAATGACTAACTTTAAGCTGTGCTAATTATGCACATCAGAATATCCACAGTCACCATAAAAATATGCATGAAGTTAGCTTCCAAAATAACTACACAGATGAAACTCAAAAGGAAGCAAGAAATGAGGAAAAAATTTTAAAACAAGACAAACTGAACAAGAGAAAAGGGTAAAATAAAATACCAATGAAATCCAGTATCTTAAAAGATTACAGAGTGAACAGACACGTGTACATGCACAGACGTTACATTCATGTGTGTGCATGCATGTGTACACTCAGATACGTGTGTACAAATGCACAAAAACATTTTAAACCTAGGGGGTGCAAAAAAATGATATCAGTCATGCTACGGAAATACTAACTCCAAATATCACAAACAGAAGAATAGACTCTAAGAGGAGAGAGGCATATGCAGAGGCAAACGAGGCCTCTTCACAGTGATAAAACGCTTGATTAACGAGTTGGAAAGAACTCATTAGGCTTATATTAAATGCAATAGTGTAGTTTTGAATCATACACCTTAAAACTTATAAGTATACAGGGATGAATTAACAATCTGAAGATACTGGGAGATTTCAACAGTCTTTCACAAATTGATTGATGGGGCTGACAACGACTCAGTAAGAACACAGATATTGGAAGATCACAATGGTTACTTAAATGGAGCAAGCACATATAGAATACACCTTCCTTTTTAGAAACATGAACTACGCATGAAAATAGCTCACAAGAGGCCGAAAGACATGCCTCAGGATATTTCAAAAGACTGGTATCAGGCAGTCTGTATTCTGTAAGTATTAAATAATTAAGTTAAAAATCAAAAATGAAAAGATATCTAGAACAAGAAATATATATGTGGATTTTGAAGTTTCCTTATGATAAAAACACATGGGTAATAGAGGAAAACACAACAGAAACATTTTAAATAAAGTGTTGAATGATAAGTAAAACACTGCATATTAAAACTTGCAGGGTTCAGCTAGTGAACACTGAGGGAAATTTATAACCTTACATGCACATACTCAAATGGCTGAAATCTTAATGAACTGAACTTCAAACTAAAATGTTAGAAACAGAAAAACAGAATGAACACTAGCAAAGCACAGTAAGATAAGTAATAAAAGGGTGATAAAGAACTAGAAAATAAATATACAATACGAAAGATCAAAATATCAAAAGCTATATTTTTAAAATATCCCCAAAACAGAAAATTGCTGATATTATTAATTTAGAAAAAAAAGAAATGGTACAAAACACAATAATTGGGATGAAAAAGACATAATTTTAGAAGCAGAAGAAATTTAAATGATAATGAAAGGATATTATAAACACATTTATTCAAATAAACTTGAAATTGCAGATGAAATGGATGAACATTTAGGACATACAACTTAACAAAAGTGGTACATGAGGGGCTGGAGCAGTTCCTCGGTGGTTACAGCGCTTGCCTAGCATGTGCAAGTACATGGGTTCAAATCCCACATGCAAATACACAAGGAAATGCTGGAGCAACCAAAGCCACATGAAAAACTAGATAAAATTGATTCTCTTTCTCTCTCTCTCTCCGTCCCTCTCAAAAAAAGAAAGAAAGAAAATGGATTAGTTTACCACATGAAAAACTAATGGAGATACATTCACAGATGAATAAAACCATTAGCTAAAATTCAAAATGCATTACTAAATCAAAGCAGAAAACATTTTAGGAAGGTATTCATAGCAAGAAATACCCTTTACTTATTAGATAGGCTTTATGAAAACATTTACAATCAATATAATACCTCAAATAATTAATTTGTAAGTTAGAACAGGACAAGGATGACTGATGTCATCTGCTTTAAAAAAAAACATGCATAAGGCGTCTCTGCTAATACAACAAGAAAATAAAAACAGAAGAAACAAAGTAGAAAAATGTTAAGGCTGCCCTTAGTTCCGAAAGATATATGCATTCATAGCACCCAAAGGAAATGAATTCAAGGTGGGACATGCAAAGTGTAACACGCAAGGAAAACATACAAAGGTTTTCATATGAGGCGTCCCCCAAATGCTCATGTGTTAGACAATGTAAGAAAGTTTGAATGCACATGATTGCATTCTGAGAGACTTAACTTTTTTTTTTTAAAGAGAGAGGGATGGAGAAAGAATCAATTTTATTTAGTTTTTAATGTGGTTTTCATTGCTCTGACACTTCGTTGTGTAACCGGTGCTGGGGTTTGAATCTGTATCCTCACACATGCCAGGAAGTGTTGCAACTACTGAGCCCCTGCTCCAACCCCTCCCTCCAGCGAGCCTTAATTCAATCAGTGCATTGATCCAGTTGAATGGATTAACTGAATGGTTACCATAGGCACAGAGGGTGTGGGTGGAGGAGGTGGGTCATTGTGGGCTTGCCTTTGAGGAATATATTTTGTCCCTAGTGAGAAACACTCTCTCAGCTTCCTGAGAGTCACATCCTGAGCTGCTGTCCTCCTCTGTAACACTATTGTGCCTTGATGTTCTGCTTAACCTTTGACCCACACAGCAGTGGAGTCAGCCATCTAGGAACTGAGACCTCTGAAATAGTGAACCCAAATAAACTTTTCCACCTCTAAAGTTGTTCTTGTCAGGAGTTTTGTTCACAGCAGTGAAAAAGCTGACTAAACCACAAAGTATTATAATTCATAAGTGATATTAACAAAATGGTTGGATACAAATAAACATTCAGAATTATCTGTATCTCCATACTCCAACAACAATAAGAAACAAAATTTAATTTTTCATATAGCATCAAATAATGTCAAGTACCTATGCATAAATTTAACCAATTATTAGGCACCATTTATTTTTTAAAAACTACTTATTTTAAACAAAAAAATAAAGTCTACAAAAAACAAAAATTTGATAGGAATGTCAACTTCATGAAAGAGAAAGATCCAACATTATGAAAATCACAGTTCTTCCCAATTTTTCTCTAAGTACAATAAATTAGAAATTGTGGAATATTGAATGATTAAGAACATTCAAGATGCACTTGAAGAAAGTAAGATGAAACACTTTTTCTATTACATACCATAACTGTAATGATATCAGTATTATGCTATATAACAAGACAGCAATACATTGGTTCAAGTACAATTAAAAAAATGAAGCAGAATTTAGAGCTTTAAAATCGACCTATGGGGGCTGGGCTCAGCGGTTTCAGTGCTTGCCTGGCAAGCACGAGGACCTGGGTTCAAACCCCAGCACCACGTACACAACTAAGTGTTGGAGCAACTAAAGCCATGTGAAAAACTAAATAAAGTTGTTTCTCTCTTTCTCTGTCTCTGTCACTGTCCCTCTCTCTAAAAAAAACAAAAATCGACCTATGTATATGTGAAAACTAAGAACTGTCTATAGAGAAAGGATAGAGCTTTCAAAAAATGGTGGTGGAGGGGCTGGAGCTGTGGCTCAGCAGTTACAGTGCTTGCCTGGCATGAGAGAGTATTTGAGTTCAAAACCCAGCACCCCATACACAACCAAGTGTCAGAGGAATGAAAGTCACATGAAAAACTAAATGAAAATTGCTTCTCTCTCTCTCACTGTTCCTCTCTCTCTTTAAAAAAAAAATGGTGCTGGAGTATTTTAAAATGTCAAGAAAATGAAAGGTGATTCCCTACCTCACACCACACATAAAAATCAAATCTGGGTATGTTAAAGGACAATACAGGCAAACGTCTTTATTAAACTACTGCAGAGAAATATTTGTGCATAAAATATAAAATTGCCAGATGTAAAGGAAAATATTGATAAACTAGACTATGTTAAATTAAAAGTTCTCTACAAAAAAGAATTGTAAAGAGAGCAAAAAGGACTACCAGAAATTAGAATAAGTTCTTTGCAATTTATGTATGTA
Organism: Aplodontia rufa; assembly: GCA_004027875.1. Classification (NCBI taxonomy): domain Eukaryota; kingdom Metazoa; phylum Chordata; class Mammalia; order Rodentia; family Aplodontiidae; genus Aplodontia; species Aplodontia rufa. The sequence goes on along the minus strand of PVKS010006825.1, from coordinate 22,245 downwards.
TGACAAATTAAGATTCACAATCTATAAAGAAATACAAAAATCAGAAAAAAGAGATTAAAAAGCGGGCAAATGTCACAAACATTTTACAAATAATTTATATCTGAAGTCTTTTAAATTTAAGAAACTAGATTCAAACTTCATAATTGGGGATATGTAAATTAAAAACATAATAAGATCATTTAATTCCTAAAGATCAAATATAAATTGGCAAAAGTTAAACACTAAGTTGGCAAAAAATTAATTGAGTGTTGGTAAGAATACAGAGCTACGTGGATCTGCATAATTATTTTGGCAAATCTTTTGTTATACCTTGTAAAGGTAGACATGAATGTGACAACCCAATAATTTTACTTCTTGATATACACCAAAAGAAACTTCTGGAAATGTGCAGTAATACATTGGTTCAAAAAATGTTCACAAATTCATTTTTTAGTAACACAAACTGGAAAAAAATTTAAATTCACAAGAGAATAAACCAAAAATTGTACTATACTCATTCAAAGATAAGTTTTACAATTGGGTAAACGATTACTACACTAGCAAACATCAATAAGAGTGAATCTTAGAAATAATGTTAAAAATAATAAAATGATAAAATAAGAGATAATATTTATATGAGCAAATAAAAGCAAGTTGGAAAAAATATTGTACTAGGCAATTATATGAAATCAATGAGCAGGCAAAACTAAAAATATTGTTCCTTATGATTTATATATATATTATATATATATATATACTTATACATACATGTATGTGTGTGTGTGTGTGTGTGTGTGTGTTTATAGGTACAAAGGGACCTGATGATATATTAATAGATCAAAAATCAGAAATGTGACTTCTGAAGGAAGCATACATTCTATGATCAGATAAGGAAGGTTTTAAGGGACTGATACTGCATTCTTTCTTAAGCTAAATAAAGGCCTACAGATTTCCATTTCATTTATTATTTTAGTTATACACACACACACACATATATATACTTATATATTTATACTCACACCTGTGCATACATGGGCATATGTTCTTTTTTCTTTTTATATATTTCACAATACAAAAGAAAATATATTTCACCAAAAATAGCATACTGCAAAAAAAAAAAACCAAAAACAAAACAACATTCGTGTAACATTTCACAAACCTAGCAAAAAGTGGCCCAAAGTAGATACTTAGTGGAGGTGACATACAGTCTCTATTAGACCTACACTGTTTCCTGTCATGGAATAAAACAGGCACTAAATAAAGGCTGTTAAATTGAAATATGTGTGATGTGACGGGCCAGTGAGTGACGGTGGCTGCTGGGATGATCCACCTTGGTCCTGCTTCCTTAACAACAATATTCCACTCCTCCTTTGGATTTCCATTCCTCCCCTGGCAACCTACAGGCTACTGGAGAAGACGGTGGCACTCGGGAGCAACACATCTGGGTGGTGTAAGACAATCAATATCTTGCAATCCTTAGCAAAAGCGTTCAGTTCAAGGGAAGGAGAGGGAAGGAAAAAGCAAGATCGTTATAGATAGAAGTGCAGATAAAGATAGATATGGACAGCACTGCATCTGAAGATGCAGACGAATCCCTCCTGTCGGCTCTGTTCTCTGAAGAACACTTACTAATACCACAAGGTAACCTAGAAACCTACTTGCTACACAACACTTAGAAATACCAAGCTAAATATATCAAATGTTTTTTAAGTGCATAGCTGAGTGCATAGAGAGTAAGGAATCTCCCAGCAGTCAGGCCGTGAGGGCAGTCACTGCCCCAGAACCATAGAGGCTGACCAGTGAGTGATGGAGATCCAAATAGAATTGGGGAAGGAACTGCAGACCAGAGCAGGAGGGTCGGAGTGGTAGGCCAGGGACTGGCTCACCAGACACTCTCTCTGCCAAGAAGTTTGCATTTTACAGCTAGTGTGCAGATAGGAGATGTCTTTAGTTTGCAGAAGGTCAGAGAGCCATAGCTAGGTTTATCTGCAAAATTGAAGCCTAATCCTCAGTGAAAATTGGTAGATTAAATAGATGTATCTGCCCCTGTCCCTAGCACACTGAAGTCTGGGAGAATCAATGTTTCTCTGAGAATACACGCTCACAGATAAGTGTATAAATTCCAGGTCTGAATCTTTACTAAATTTCATTTCAGACCCTACAACCTGAAAATTTAACGCACAATATTCTTGGCCAGTAATTCTCCTGAAATTCCTGTCTCCCACCCCAACTCCCATGAAAATGCTCGATTCAGGCTGCAAAGAAAGCCTCATGGAAAATGAAGTTTGTGAACCAAAAACTAACAAATGAAAAAGAGAAATAAATAATTCATCATCTGAGAGTCAGATAAAATGAAAGGAAAAGATCTCTAAGGATTTCAGTCAGTAGGACTATGAGATATAATGTAAAAATTAAGTATATTTAAAATGACTGAGGACATAAAAAGAGACATCAAAATTATGTAAAAAGCATGAATACTATCTCAAAGCTAGGCAGCCTTGAAAAATAACCACCCGCAATTTCTAGAAATAAAATAATTGAACTTTCTAGAAAGCCTAAGACCTGCAGACAGGTACAGCCCCTCTGGAAAGCAGTGTGGAGAATCCTCAAAAATCTAGGGATGAGCCCACCATATGATCCTGCTATTCCTCTCCTGGGTATCTTTCCAGGGGGTTTAGAATCAGCACATTACAGCGACACAGCAATATCTATGTTCATAGCAGCTCAATTTACAATAGCTAAATCATGGAAACAACACAGATGTCCCTCACTGGATGAATGGATCCAAAAACTGTGGTACCTATATATACCATGGAATTTTACACAGCAATTAGAAGCAATGATATTGCAGCCTTTGAAGGTAAATGGATGGCTATGGAAGAAATTATGCTGAGTGAAATCAGCATAACCCAGAGAACCAAGGGTTGAATGTCTTCACCAATCTGTGGAGGCTGCAACTAGACCCTGGCCATTGAGCAAGGTGGTCTATTATCATGTGTTTAATACAGATAAGGTGTAATGTTATACAACCTGATACATTTTTAGAGATGTTGTGGGAAGGGGAAGGGAGGGATAAGGGTGGGTAATTGGGGGGGCACTCTTGGGGGCAAATCTAATCTTCAGAATTTATATACATTTTATATTATTTTGTTAAAAACTTGTATGGTTGTTCAAAAAATAAACTTCTCAATTATAAAAAGAGAGATTAAAAAGCTAAATAAGATCCCAATGAAGACAGAATGAGTGAACTGAATGACAAAGATGATAAAATTATTAAGAAAGCGGGACTGAGAAAAAATGCAGAAAATAATTAGTTGCAAAGGATCCAATATAGAGGCCAGAATTTAATCATTATGAGGTTCCAAAGAAGCTATATATACTGTGTGGGCAAAGTAGACACTCGGGAAAGACATGAGAAGAAACAAACATAAGAAAGTTGATAACTTTTAAAAAGCCCCTTGATCAAGCCTTGTCTGAAGCCCTTTACATTCCTTCCTTGACTATTACAGGCCTATACATTTTCTTAGCCATGAAACCCTGTAATGTGGAGGACTTTGTTCTTTGCAAACTAAGTTTTCCTAAGTGATAATGAAACAGAGAGGTAAGAAAGTAAACATTATACTGAGCAAGTAAAAAAATGTGCCTGGCTATTCAATCAGCTGGAAGTACAGACACAGATAAAGCCACCTGAAAGGTCAAGAGGAAACAGGACCCCTCCCAAGCAGCTCCCCCAGCTGCGCATTGTACTAACAACCCCCTTCTCAGGTGGCTACAGCTACTTTACTTGTTGAGTGACTGTTGTTCTCTAAGATCAGATACTATCAAAAACTTCCATTTTTGGAAATTACATGAGTATCCCACTCCTGCCTTGAGGATCTGAATTCCTTTAACACAGAAAACAACTTCAATTTCCAATCTAGGAACAGAGCTTCAAACATGGGGTTTCCGGCCATGACATTCTATATCTGTCTTCACTGTGTGATTTCCAAGGAAATTGGACCTTGGATCCACTTCACAGTCCAGACTCAATGGTAAACTTTGCACACAGGCTGCTTTGCTTTGAGCCTGTCCAAACATTGCCTTATTTAACTCTCACCTAACCTCCATTATTCCTCAAAATCCGTGAATTCGCTCTATCTTCCTCTTTGTTTGGAGAGCCACCCCTTGGTCTCCCTGGCACATGATCTCTCTTGGTGCACAGGGGCAGTCACCGGACTCAGCTGAATAAAAAACTCATTTCTGGTTATCTTAGGCAGATCAGGCTGGTGAAGGAGATAAGGTAACACAAACCAAATAAGCCAGAATATAGATTTATATTTTTAGCATTTGCCTCAAGAGAGTTCCGTGAAGAAGGACGCAAAAGGAACATAAAATGTTACTTGGCACATACACTCCATGGTGATGATTTGCTCCGGTAGCAGCATCTGGGAGCAGCTGGTGTTGAGGACTGAAGGAAGGAGCTTCCCTCCTGTTCCATTAAGGACATGGAGTGAGCATCACGAGTCATTAAAGAAAAGACCCCCTTGCACCTGCGTGCAGCTGCACACACACTTCTAAGACGGGAAAAGTTCTTTGTTCGATACAAGCATCCCAGAGGGCTCCTGGAAAATTGAGTACAGCCTCAAACGAGTGCCAACACACATCCTGGGATCCAGCTGCCTCCCAGGTCTAGGGCTGAGCTCCTTGGCTGTATCTGCAGCAGTGAACTGGCAGTCATAAATGTCAAGCCCTGATTAGCGTAATCCCCTTAGTTCTTCCAGCTTAGTTGACAGACAGCAAAGGTGGCATCAAGAAGATTTCCTATGTTGGAAAGAAAAACAACAATTGCTGGACTTGGACTGGCATGATGTCAGCAGTATTAATGTTACATATGAAATTTTTCTCCAGCAGGCTGAGATCGCTCAAGCATTTGTGGAAATTAGACTTCTTTGTAATCAAGATAAAGCTCAATAGTTCAAGGCATTGCTGATTGCCAAGTCTGCTTATTTTTCAGCTGAGTGAACTGAGAAAAACATATATGGTGCAATGCTATAGTGGAAATAAATTACTTAAGAAGTGAAGAACAACAAAGGTGTGGTTTTCAGAAATCCAAGAAACTTCCCCCGTCCTCCTTCCTTCCATTTATACAGCAGAGATGGAAATCAGACATTCAAGAACCAGGTAGGTTCGTTGCAGGATCTGGAACTAAGAAAAACCCTACAGTCACTAAGTGCAAGAGGTATTTTAAATAACTCTGGTCCTAACTTGTTTCTGAGATTTCCATAGGTTGCTGAGCTGTGGCAATCCACTTGTGTGCTTTCTAAAGCATCAAAGTGACGATAACAACACTGTTGGTTTTCTTGACTAAGGCAAACGTAAGAGAAAACCGCCAAAGTGAGGGAGAGGGTGGGGCATTCTAAAATCAAATATTAGGAAACTGTTTAAAGAGACAACATTTTTTTTATCAAAACAGTTTTGGATGCTTTAAATAACTCAGATAAATCATGCATGACAGGTCCCCCAACCCCCATGGTTAACGTCATCACGCATGTCCACAATCCGCAGAAGATGCAAAGCATACCTCACCTGCCAATCTCTACAGGTGTCAGCCTGGCACACAGAACATGACAACCGGCTTCTCAGAAAAAGGGAAAGAATCTGTCAATTCAACTACCTTGTATATTTCACAGACAGGAAATTTTAAAATGTCTCAGGTCCCAAAGTTTGGTTGTTTACATGGATCCTGCCAATGACATGTTGCTAGGCTTTGCCACCTGCCAACCTTGTCCAACCTGCCCAAAAAGGAAGCTGTAAGGGTGCTGTGCCATTACTGTAGAATATGGGATATTAAAATAAAAAATATTCCAGCTCTTTGATTTCCTCTGATTTTGTGGGTATATACAATAACCAGAATGAGATAGCTGAAACCAATAAAATCTGATTTATAGCATTAAAGGCAATCTTTATAGCACTTATTTATGGTACATTACATCTAAAATCCAATTTCACAGGCTGCTGTTTGAAACTTTCTGTTCAATCATAAATACACTACATACACTGCACCTCAGCACCATAGAGTTAGATTATATAAATGTCTGTATCCCCAGAAGGTATGAAAATCCGGTTATTATGGTGGTGAGTGAGCTTGACATAATTTTCCTAACCAACTCTTCAACCAAAAAGATCCAGTCAGCACTTGATAAAATACAAACACCACTATCGTTAAAAAAGAAACCCACTCAGATAACTAACTCTACATTCTTGAATAAGATTAATTGAAAAGGAGTCATGGAATAATGGAATAATTGATGATACTGAATGGTACTTGCATTAATGTCATGAGATACATTTTCAAGCCAATGAGCAAAAAGACTTCTTTGCAAGATATCAGTGGCATTAACAGGGGACACATGGCTAAGTCTATATATGCTACTTTGAAAATATAACCTTAAGTGTCTACATTCATACACTTCAATGGAGAAGACTATATTCTGTTCAATTACTATAATCATTGTCAAAGAGAGGGCAAAGAATACAATTTGACTTTCAGCGAAGAATTGTCATTTGAATCTTAAGCAACCCCACATTGGTTTAAAAAGGTTTTTACCTTTAAAAAAATCCAACTCTCCATATGCTCTGCTTGCTAGATATTAGATTAATGTAAATGGGGAGGCTGGAAGTTTCACCTGGTCTGACAAGCCTGCGGACTAGATTTGTGAAAGATTGCAACCCTTGGTACTTAAGTTTTGTTTCCTAAGTGCAGCTCAACTTCATAGTCACCCATAAACATGTACCACGTGTCTATCACGTCCTTATGTCTTATACCGCTAGGTTGTTCTGGAAAACAATTCAGGACTCAAATGTAAATGACAAATAAATGCAAAACCAAAATAAATGTTAATTATGAAGCCGCTACAGTATGTCAGGCTTTGTACTATGCTTTTGAATCTAGATTAAGTGAGACCTGAAGATGAAACATGTGGAGGGTCCTCCTTAAAAAAAAGTACAAATTTCAAATACAAAATGAGGTTTAAACTTATTTACACAATAAGGCCCAATTTAAGAGTCTTGGGTGAAAATGAGAGCCCAGTTTAATGGTTATGTTGGTTTAAGATTCCTTAGAGATGGGATAACAGCAACTCTGGTTCTTGCTTGACCTAAAACATATCCATTTCTCCAGCCTGGAAAAGTAAGTACTTTGCAGATGGGCTGCCCAGAGGGCTATGGTAGGAATCTGTGAGCTGGCATGCAAGCTCCAGTTTGCCTGACAGAAGCCTATGTATGCTGTTGAGTTGGGGCTTTGATACCTAGACTTCCCTGAAAAGATATGTTCTGGACTGGAGTGGTGACTTGGCAGTTCCGGCATTTGCCTGGCATGCAAGAGGATGCGAGTTCAAACAACAGCACCACATACACGATGAAGTGTCAGAGCAACGAAAGCCACATGAAATCTAAAATGACTCTCTCTTTGTCTCTCTCTCTAAAAAATAAAAAATGAAGAAAGAAGAAAAGGAGATGTTCTTGTCAGTTGTTTTAACCCCGGAAGAATCCCCTACAGCAAGAGAAGACCTAAAGCAGAGGTGCTGAAACATGAATGTGCTTTGGAACCAACTGGATGGCTTGCAAACTAATATGATTGACCTCCAGAGTTAGGCATTCGGTAAGTCAGGGTGGGGGTCTGAGAGTTTCCCCAGGGGTGCGGACCATCTGAACCATCCGTTCACAACCCCTGACCTAGAGATACTGAGTTCCTTCTACCATTCTCTCCATCCTTGCCCCCTCCGTAAAAACACACTTAGGATAGATCAAGGTTACTTCGCCAGCTCAACCAGATGGGAGCTAAACCCAAACATTTGTGAAAGCCTTGGCCTGGATCAGCAGCAGATGAAATCCAAAGGATGCTCAGTAGGAATGACCAATTCTGATAGATTATGTTGGAAGCACAGGATGATTCTTAAAACACAACTCAACCATGATAAACGTGATACATTTAAGTTAGCTTCACTACTGCACCATTTAAAATTGTTAAGTGATCGTAGTAACATAAACTCATAAATACCCTAATTTTTCTGTAAACTAACAGAAAAATGGAATCAATGAATATGATGAGAAGCCAAGCAAAGGGCTTCTCAGTGTACAGGAATAAACACTAAGAGACTAAGGGCATGAAATGTCATTTGAAATTGAGTTAGTAAGGTTTAATCAAGGTATTTAAATGCATTCTACAATAGAGTACAACTTCCATTCTGTATTTAAGTCTGATTCAATATAATAATGATGGACTTTTATTACAGGGTAGCTATTCAGTGATGCCTATGAAATGATTGTAGACAAATTATCTCTATGACATACTACAAAAGTCATATCCATAAATTAGTTTAAGATGCCAGCACCAAGTATATTAAGGTTCTGAAGACTTCAGTTCACTCTGAACTCTTATGTCTCTTAAACACATTTAGGGAAAGAAGAGATGGCCCTTTTGCCACTATTATCTCATGAATTATTCTGTAAAAAGCATCCTTTGTCTCTGCCCTTCAGTTGGGAGCCTCTCGTGCTCTTTGTTTATTCAATAAAGACTTGCTGACATCTACTAGGTGCTAAGGAAACAAAAATGTAATAGATACTGATCCAGCCTTCCGAGTATTACCTACTTAAAGGACACAGAATTAATGCAATTATCCAATGAATCATCTCAGAATTTTAAATTCTTCTGCTAATTTTGTTTAATCTGTAGAAATGCATGACCAGAGATCCATAATTTTCTCATGTAGTGATCTTTGTATTATAAAGCAATATTTCTAAGAAATAGTGGAAATATGGGCCCTTTGAAAACTACTTTCTTCTTGCAGGAGTAGGAGATTGTAGGAAGGATTTATGTGTGTTGGCATTTCCACAGAAATGGCTTCAAGACTGGCAGTGATGATAATGAAAAGAAACTACAGGTGCTTCTAAATAGGAACAAAAAGTTTTAGAAAGGACATTTCTGAGGAACTGTGAATAAAATGCAGCTTTTAATCCAAGATGATGTAAAAAGAAAATTCTGCATTTCCTAAGAAAATGTACCAACAGCGGTAATAAATCTTAGCTCTGACCTCCAGCCAATTATCTAGTTTATGGAGCAGTATACTCGAAAATAATGAATTCCCAAGAATTCCTATGCCATACAGGTATCTTTACATGTCATAGATTCCATAAGAAAATAAATAATGCTCTAAGATATCAACACTTGATACCATTATTGCTTTCTAAAAATGGCTTCTATAACTTCATTTTTCACTCCGCATTTCATAGACGGATGGTTCAGGAAATAGTCTAACCAAAAACTAACAAATAAGAAAATTTCCCCTAGCTCATGTCAACTTTGTTTCTATAAATCTGCAATATGTGAAAATAATTTTTAATCCTCTCTTTAAAGTGTTAACAGAAAATTTCTATTTACTATGTTAAAGAAAAGCAAACATTCCTAATCACAGCAAATCACTTAAATGGACTACATGCCTTATCAAAGTAAAGTCAGGTCACTTACATCAAAAGGCAGCAAATGTGGCTAGGAAAGCAGCTCTTAGAACTTACCTTCCATCTGAAGAGGTGCTGCCCTTTGTAGATGCCTACAGTGACACATCCAAATGCACTTTTGGTCTTAAAACCTTCATTCTTCACCAAAATCTTCGACAGATTTTTCTAATGGTTGTGTTTATTCTGCTTCATTTATTTTGGGTTCATATCAAGTCTGAGAACTTTGAACTATCAGGGACCTTAGGACGAATCAATCTCCTCTCCACCAACATGTTTTCAGATATGATTTATTGAGACGCAGCAAAGTCTAGTGATATGTACAGGGTCTACACACCGGTGATGAATCCTCCAAGATTGATCAGAACTGGTTGTATGACCTACTGTCCATCAGGGCTGTCTTCACTGTGCTACTCGATCCATGATCTTGCACTGCTCTGATCATAAAGCCTAAGATGTGTTGTTATATGAAATCTTCTTAATGACAAACCTAGATGTTGTGTTAGAGATGTATGGGATTCCACAACATATATATGCCAAATGTACCTACAGATAAACTGACTGCAAAAATTTTACAAACACAGTATAAATTAATGTTAAGTATAATCTTCTTACAAAAATACATCTGAGATGGAAACAAGCTTGAAATTCAGCAAAAATCTAACCATCATTTGTAGAAATTTGGTCATTTCTTAAAACTGTACCAAAACATCAATTCTAAGAGAAAGAAGTTAAATAAAACCATAACTTCACAGTTTCATAATTAAAAGAAAATACATTTTAAAGGACCTTTAAAATGATAATGCATCATTTTATTTCCTGTCTGAAATTTTATAGATATGCAATTCTAAGCTTTCAATAGTCTTGCAGCAATTTACAGAGCTAATAAGAAATTGGATTTTCACAAATTAATAGACATTTTCCCCCATGAAACAATGACTATAAGAAGATTCATGGGATTTTCCCATTATGCACACTTGCTCCTCATATCTAGAGAGTCTCCTGCCCACCTGTGCCACCCACACTGTGCCTATTTCACTCCCATCCCTTGGATGGCCTTGGAAACACTCATGAGCCTTTTATGCTACCCAGCATCTTCCCCTCCACTAAGCCTTCCCCATCACCTCAACCTCTCTACCCAATCTCTCCAAACAGCCTGCGCTCCTGGGGCAATGGCTCTTGAACATATTGACTCTGGTCTGTTCCCTGGATGGTGAGCCTTTCCATGGGGGGATGGAGGAACACCTTCCAGGTCTCTGCTCACAGCTTTGCACAGTGCGTGGCACGTGTCATGATTAGTGTAAGTTTTCCCAGTGGATCTGCCAATGTTCCTCACCAAATATCATTTTAGTGACTATTTCCCACAGTGCAATTAGAAGTAGCAAATTTTAGAAAAGTTTTCTTTTGATTAATTTGCTAGACTCAGCACGTGACCATAAGAAAGCAGTCAAGTATTTAATATTTAGTGTTTACTGCTGAGTTTACAATACCAGTGTTTAATAGAAAATGAAATCATGCAGACAAATTTAAAAATCCCAAGAGCTTTAAAAAGAAAGAACTTAAATGACATTCTTAAAATCAATAGTATATGGTGAATGAATAAAAGGAAACTCTGATTTTATCTTTCTATATTTCTTTTGGTTTCTGAACATGAAAAAGAGATACTGTCATACCATCTCAAATTAATATATCCAAAGTTTTTGATTCATTAGATACAGAGTCAGATCACATTCTAGGTACCAGGGAAATAGCAGATAGTGAAAAAAACGAAGTCCCTGCTTTCAAATGACAACAAAACTTATGGTAGTTGAGTTTGAGTCCCAGCTCAACCACAAGCAAGCTGTGAGATTCATGCAAATTTACTTGTGTGTGCTTCAATTTCCTGGTCTATAAGAGTGGAATAATACTACCTTTGCCCTGAGGTGTTATGAATATTAAACAAGTTAATATTGTGAAGCTCTTGAACAAAGTTTCAACATGTTTAAATTCCATCCAAAAGAGATAGGCATGAGACAGTCTACATCACAGATGATGTGGTGATAAACGTTGTGAGGTAAGAGGGGCTAGGGAGTAGAGAATGGAGGTGGTTGCTAGTTATCCAAGGTAGCCTCTTTGATAATGTGACTTTGGAGCAGAGACCTGAATAAATGAAGGAAGGGCTCCAGGACATTTTTTTTGGAAGAACACAGGAAGGGCCTTCAAGGAGGAAGATGGCTTGGAGTTGGAGTGTTGAAGGAACCAAGAGAGGTGAACTAGAGCAGCTGATGTAAAGCCCACAAGAAGCAGAGTGGAAGGAGGCCAGGTTGGAGTGGCAACAGAGACATGAACCACATAGGGCCTTGTGAGGCAGAGCAAGGACTGCACAAGTATTCCAAGTGAGAAGAGAATCCACTGGAGAGTTTCAAAGGAAGTGGCTATGTAATTAGACATCTGTCCTGAAAGTGTCACAGTGGTTGTATGCAAGAGAGTGTAGGATTACTATGGTTTGGATATGACGTGTTCCTCAAAAGGGGACAATTCCTGTTAATGCAGGAATATCCCTAATCAGTCCATCCTAGACTGACTGGACTGACTGGGTGGACAGGAGAGGTGTGGCTCGAGGAGGAGGGTCTCTGAGACCTACCCTGGAAGGGCGCACCTTACTGAGGCCCCTCCCTGCCCCTTTGCTTCCTTGCTGCCATGAGGGGAGCAGCTTCCCGATCCTGGACCCTTCCTCCATGATGTGCTGTCTTATCTTGGGTCCAGAGCAATGGCATCGGCCATCCGTGGACTGAGATCTCTGAAAACTGTTAGCCCCAAAATAATCTTTCCCTTTCTAAGTTGTTCTTGATGGATATTTTGGTCACAACAATGAAATGCTAACTGAAATAAATGTGACTCCCAGGGTTTTGGTCCCAGCCTATTTTACCCATGGAGCTGCTATCAGGAGATGTGCAAACTAAAGGACAAGCATGTTGGAAGTATTAACTGTGATTCCGTGTGTGAGCATCTGGAGATGTCTAGGAGATACCTAGGAAGCAGGCCAATGCTTGAGGTCGGGATCAGGGTAGAAAGCTTGGAGCTAGAGCTAAATGTATCATATTTGGAAGTAACTTTACAAGCCTTAAAACTGGGGAATAAATGGGGACTCGCAGATAGGAGAATCAATTATTCAGCCTTAGCGTGCACCGACAGGTGGGGGAAGGAAAGAGTAAGCTTCAGCTACAGATCTTAATAAAGAGGAGCCACATGGACAATGTGAAGAAAGGGCATGGTGCTACTAGGTGCAAGCTGGGCGCTGCTCTCAGGCCCACAGGGCTCCTCACCCAGCTCTCCCATCACAGTCCATGGCTTCAGCAACGTCCCTGGCGCTCACATGAGGCAGCATTTTCATCAATGCTCCCATTCTTTCCCCACTACATCCACCAAAGAAATCACACCTTCCCACGTTTTCCCTTTTCAAACCTTTATTTCCCTCCTCTAAGTATGCTCTAAATCAATCCATGTCATCTCTTAGCTGGAGCAGTGGGTCTCCTATCTGCCTACCAGTCTCCACATTGGGGCTTCTGGAATCCATTTGTGCAAAGGGCATTGGTTTCTCTTCTTTCACAGGTCATTTCTTGCCTGCAAATCCTCAGCCATCTGCCACTGCAAAGTGCAGTCCCTGCATTTTCCCTTCAAGGTCCTGCCTGCTGGTGCCCCAGGCCTGTCTCCTCCTCTTGTGTCCATGTGTTCTCTGCTCTAGCAAGCCTGGTCCACAGCTGGTCCCTAAACCTTTACAGTGTGGTAGACTCTTCATGCCTCTCCTTCCCTGGAACACATGTCCACTTCTTGTGTGCCTAAGACAGTCTGCTTGGACCTTCAGGTATTATCACAGAAGCTCAGCACACTGCTGAAGACCGTCCTGAGACTTCCTGGAAGAAGTCTTGGGCTTTGGACTATTTTAACCCTTATTTCATTTCACCATAAATTATTCGGAATAGTTGTTCACTGACCTATCTCACCAAATAAACTGGAAGCTCCTTGAAGGCAGAGATCTTATCCAGTTTATGTCCATCAGTCCTTGGTTCCCAGCACACTGCTTGCATTAAACAGGCATTGTTGAAATACAACAAATTTATTCCACTTAACACTTATTTGATAAGAAAACAGTTATATAATCTGTCCAAATGCTCTCTTTAAAATGTTAATTTCATTATTTTTATTTCATAAAATACATGTTTATATTTTCTTCGCTTGCAAACTATTGATATGTAAATTGGAAAAGAATAGAAGAGAAGAGGGGAGAAGGAAAAAAGAAGAGAAAGGCAATAATGGAAAGGAAAATTGATATGTCTCTGGTTTTTATCTTTTCTTTTTGCCGTTTTGTTTTTTTGCTTGTATTAAGCCTGATGTATTTCTTTGGCTGATCATATAGGTAATACCCTTGAGCTTTTCATGATAAGGTTAAAAAAATTTTGCGATATCCCAGTGTGTAATTCAGACAATATGCCTTATGCTTTTTTATTTTTTCATTTTTTCAGCACAGCTATAAGCTTCTCTGGGGAATGAGTTATAAAGCACAGATTTGGTACTATCTGTCTCTTCCATTTCAGAAAACTACAAATTATGTGCTTTGAGACATGAAGAAGTAAAACATTGATTGTATAGAACATTCAGTAGCAAAGAAAGTATTCTAATTAACATGATAATCAACATGGCCCTTTCATTGGAACGTATTGCATAATCGAACATTCTCTATGATTTTGACAAACATACTTTATTCTCTGATGGGTTTCAAGCTGCTAGTGCTATTTTTCCTTTCTTGACACCAAGGTATACAACTAACATAAAGGAACAAAGGAAAACCCAGTAGTAATTTTAAAATTAGCCATCAATTGATTGCACAGGAGAATAACACCAGTTCCTCATACTTCTGGGTGCTGATTAGAATAAATCCTGTTGGGTGCATTGGAAATCAGCCATGGCCTGAGAAAACCCCTAGCATTTTTTACATTCATACAGAAGCCTCACTCCTCATCCCAAACTTTTGTTTATTTATTAGGAAATACATAATTCTAGCTAGGACCAGATTTATCATATGAAATAGTTACCACTTACCGAGCACAAACTCTGCCAGGCAAGGAACTGAGCATTTTAGAAATAAAACCTTAATTTTCATAATAACCCAGAAGGGTAGCTAATTTTATCTGCTAATGCATAAATTGAAGCTTGGAGAGATTTAAGTAACTTCCCCCAACTACAGGAGCCATTAACCAAGGGTTGGGATTTGAACCCTGGCTATTTTGTGCCAATAAACCATGCCCAGAGTCACGCCTTTATGTTACTATCTATTCTCTAATGTGCCTCTGTGCCTTGCACTGTGTGTCACTAGGGGCACAGTGGTGAGGGAACAGCTTGACAGCTGCTCTTCCAGAATTTACTTGATAACAACCTAAGAATGAAAGGGAAATGGCTCCTGTCACGGACACCTTCTTGAAGAGTTCAGGGGAGATTTTATTGCCCTTACTCCTTCATTTTCCATTATGCAATTTTATCAGAAACATTATGAAGGTTTGCATGTTCTAAATTAAAAAATGCTTTAACAGAATTATTTCCATTAAATCCATAGGTAAATTTTCAGGGAGCATAATGATTTCTTCCCTGTTATATGCTTCATCATAATTGAAGAAAATCTTTCTATGATCTCAAATGTATATAACTGTCTCTGAAAGGACTACCAATGGGTGAACCCTGGCACATGTCAGGAGATAGTGCCCGCTGAGTTCTGGTCTTGGTGTAGCCTTGATTGACACAGTGCTCTTCCATAGCTATTCATCACATGCATGCCTCAGTTTAGAACAGACTCTTGGCAATTGCCTATGCTTCACGGCCCCCTGGAGACACGCTGCAGAGCCATCTTTCTGAATGCAAGTTCCCAAAGTCATCCACAGTCTGTTTCAAAGCTAAATTTTACAAAAACCTAAAAAAGTGAAAAATAAAAATCCTCCAAGCTACAACCACCAGCAAAAGAGCTCCCTTTACAAAGTTGTGCTGTATGTCCAGTCATGTTTACTTTCATATGCAACCAAAAAGGATCCCTGAATTCTTTTCTTTTAAAATGTTGAGTCATTTAATTTTTCTGAGTTTCTTTTGCATGGTCTTTAAATTTTAAAGGACCTCTATCATGAAAAAATGTATAATGTATCATTTACTTTATACATGGGTATAGAATCATCCCAATTATACTAGATACTCTGGTTATTTATATAGGAAAAACTGGATGAAGAAGATCATATAGTCAATGGGTGGGCACCGAGAGACAAAGGAAAATACAAGTATATAATACTTCATAGATGAACCCTGAGGAGTAAACAGTTACGGCTTTAATTTTTCTACTCCAATAGAAAGGAGATAACATGAAATCAGATGGGATTAAAATGTGTGCCTTTGGGCTGGTTCACCTCCTTTGGACATGATGATTAGTGAATTAAGTCATAATTTTGGGAATTTAACCATTCTTTTAAAATAATATTCCTGCAGTGCCTTAGGAACACCATAACTAATTATTCACCATTCTTTCTGCAAAACGTAGCCCTGTCTTGAAAGGGAATAATAACTCTTGACTGATAGGTAGGAATACCCTCAGGTCCCAGAACTGATAAGAACTGGAGTGGAGGCTTTTAAAAATCTGTTTATAAAATATTTAAAACTAGCTAGGCTAGAAAGCACCAGGAGAGAAAAGAGTTGGTAAATGATGTAAACATCTTAAAAAGTGTCAATACTGGAATATTTTTAATCCCCTTCCCTCTTCTTCTCCATCTCTGACTATACTCATCAGGTTTCCAAATACCAACTTGAACCCTCTGGTCAAATCCTATTTAAGGTAATCTACTTGTGGAAGTGGCACAGCAGGCTTTAAAGATGTCATTAAAACGACATCTGCTCTCGGACACAGGAACCTTAAATGGCCCGAAAGCATATAATGTGGCATGCCAGCTTAAGAGAAATAAAAAGACAGAAGCAATAAAAAAGAAACAAAGTAAAAATACATTTCAATGAAATTTTAATTAAATACATGCAGGTGTGTGCACTCGCACACACATATGTTCAACTCGTTTTAGATTCATAGCATCGAGTTCAGAAATGGAATACCACAAGCTCAATTTTGATGACGACATGTTTTACATTACTTTAAAAGAACTTATCCTTTCACTCTTTTTTTGACAAAGTGTTATATTAATCATTGATATAATTTATATACCCTGCCACCTTTGATCATATAGAGAAAGGTTCTCTCTTGTCTTCAAAATAAGCCCAAACATACATAGCTTCTGAAATGAAGATCTACACCATCTAATGTGTATCATTATCTCAAAGAACTGAAATGCATTGCTCAGGGCCCTGACCCAAAAGATGCTCTCAGCATCTCTAGCTCCTAAATACACTTGAAATTAATGGAAAGTTGAATTACACCCACTGCCTCTATTTTTAAAAATATTTTTACAAAGTACAAAATTGTTTCCACTCAGTAAAAATGATGGATTATCCTATAGTCTGAAAAAAAATTAATGAGCAGATGGAATACCAACCCATTATTCATTAAAATATTGCACTGGGTTAATTCAGCAAATAAAAATGGAGAATAGAGCAGATGGCCATTTATAGTTCTCTTGATTTCTTAAATTACTTCTTTGCAGCCAGAACTGCTCCTATATTTAACTTGAAATGCACAGCTCTTACCATATGCACAGTAAGCAAGCATCCATGTGACCTCATAAACTTTTCATATAAAACAGCAATGATTTTTATGATTTAGTTAAAAGGACACTATGCACTTACAGAGTAAGTTATTCCCATATCCCCAATATTCCGGGAATAATTTAAATTTCCTAGACTCAGTAGATCCTTGCCACCATTATTGGGTCTGAAGTACATTCAAGTGGACACATGGGTGAAATTCCACAAAAGGAAGTGACCAGCTTTGTTATAAACTCTGAAGTATGCCAAGCATAGCTAAAATTATTGCTGACTGGGTGGCATTTCTCTTAATACAACACTTTCCTTTCTTTTTTATCATACCCTAATCCTATAAGTAACCACATTTAAAAAAATTCTTTTCTGGTGTAGAGCAAATGGAACTCTCATGCGAGTAAATTGAATCAAACACTCTGGAAAAGTGCTCTACGGAATCTATTACAGCTGAACACACGCATCCCGGCAATTTCACTTCTAGGTTTACATCCCGCAGAAAGGCACAGTGTACCTACAAAGAGCACGATGTGAATATTCATAGAAGCACTATTTACAAAAACGCAATCCAGGAAATGGCCCAGATAGAATCAATAAATACATTTTGACATATTTATACAACAGGATAACATAGGCAATGAGCTACTGCGAGAAGCAACGTGGGTGAATATTACAAACGAAAAGTCGAACGAAATAAGGCACACACAGATGCACGCGCTTATGATTCACTTGTGTAAACTGAAAGGTTGGCGAAACCGCTCTGTGCTGACGGAAAGTGGCTTAGAGGTTGCTTTGCAGGAAAGTAGGAGAAAGGGGCACAGCTGGGGCTTCCGGCTGTGTGCTTCTCCTTCCTATAAGAGGTTCTCACCTGAGTAGAGAGCGGGAGGAAAATGCCGGGCAGGGCATTCTTAGGATCTGTGAACTTCTTAGTAGGCAGGACAGAGAGTTTTTTTTTAAAGTTTACTTTAGAAGATAAACCCTATGAAAGAAAGAAAAAAGTCTTCTCTATCAGTGCTAAACCTAGTTCAGAAATTAGGCCTTGACTAATAGCAAGATTATATTGCATCGGTGTTAACACAGTAATATAACAAATACAGTCTAAACAAATAATGAATACTTCTCCCGAACAATTTCCATATTCAAATAAAGTCCTCAGTAGCTTCCCACTGATGCAGCCGCCCTGCTATGGAAGATGCGCTCTTTCCTCCAAGCATTCTACCATCCTTCTTCTATTTCATGTGTGAAACTCCTATCCTCAGTTCGCCTCGTGAAGTCTGTGCCCAGTGACACTAACCCCTAGATGGTCAAGCCAGTTCCTCTCTTGGGAACAATGTTCTCACTGGGGCAGGATGACCCTATCTTACCATACTGATCGAAGCCCTGCAGCACCTACATGAGACCAATTCTTACTGCCCACATCCTGGGATTCATGACTGTTCTTCTCTATAAGATGCTAAACACAAGAGACCACATCATGTTCACTGTTATTCCAAGTAAGCCTGATGGTGCCCAGAACATGGTAGATTTTCAATAAAAGTTATTTGAATTTGATATGTTTTCTATGAATGTTTACTGAGCACCTCCATATACCCAATATGATTTACAAATCAGGAATATAGTGACGAATAACACATATCAGGATTTGCACATATTGAGTTTCTCTTCTAATGACAATAGGAGAAAAAAGGTAACTAACTAGCAGATAACAAAAGCAAACAGAATAACTGCAGGAAGCCCTAAGTGCCCCCGGTTAGGAAAGGGAATGATGTGATGGACATACAGTAGAGGGCAGCTGATTGCTTCAGTAATTCTCAACTAGTGACAATTTTGCCCCCAGGGTCACTCTGTGATGCCTAGAGACATTTGTAATTGTCACCAAAGAGGGCATCTAGTGGGTAGAATTCAGGATTGCTGCCAACAACTAACAATATCCAGGACAGTCCCTCCCCCCAAAGAATTATCCAGTCCAAAACATCAATAGTGCCTAGCTTGAGAAATTCAACTTTAGACAGTAATCAGCGGAGGCCTCTCTGAGAAGGTCCCATTGGAATTAAGACTTGAATGATGATACTAGAGATCAGTGGAGGAGAGGAAGGGGACTGAGGAGGAGGTAGGAGGTATGGGAAAAGAGGAATCATGGAATGAAGCTGACCAAATTGCGCTATGTTCACATGTGAATACGCAACAGTGAATTTCACCGTAATGTATATCTATAAAGCACTATTTCAAAGAATTATAAACAAATAGAAGAAAGCCCAGTAGAATAGAGGGAGGGGAGAACTGGAGGGAAGAGGCAAGGGAAAGGGAACCACTGGGTGCTGAAGCAGAGTAAATAATACCCTTTGCTTGTATGATTATGTCAAAATGAACCCCAATATTAGGTTGCAACAATAATGCACTACTGAAAACATTTAAAAAGGGCCACATGCGCAAATTTTAGAGAGAGAGCATTCCAGGCCAAGGAAATAACAAGCATAAAAGCCTAGGCTGTGAACTAGTTTGAGTGGTTGAAGACAAAAAAGAGTAAACTGGTTGAACTTGGTCAACATGGTGCAGAAGAACATTTAGAATAAAAGTTCAGCAGGAGGCATCGGTCATTGCAAGACATAGCAAAGAATCTGAATTTTATTATAAGTATAAAGAGAAGTTGTTGAAAAGTTTTAAGCAAGGAGGTGACATATTCAGAATTTCAGAAATCTCCCTGCCTGTTGTGTGGAGAATGGCTTGAAGGACAAAACATAACACAGAGTGAGAAAGGAGACTATAGCAGTGGTGCCTGAGAACCAGGAATACTTGAATGCTTCCATGCACAGCTGCCAAGCAAAACACAGCAGTTCAGTTTGGATTTCAGATGATCAATGAATAACATTTTGGAATAAATGCATCCCATCAAATCTTTGGGATACACTTATGTAAAAACTTTTTTTTTGATTGGTTCTCTGAAATCCAAATTAGCTGGACCTCCTACATTTTTTTTTTGCAAAATTTAGCAACACTGTATATGCATGAATGGTTGGATATCTGCATTTTGCAAGCATGGAATGGTGCATATCTGAATAATAAGCCAACCTATTATATTTCCCAAATTCAAAAAACAAAGACTCTGTATAAATGATATTTGTATGTGGAAGAGGGATATTTACAAATATATATCGCTATATAGGAG
Source organism: Aplodontia rufa (assembly GCA_004027875.1). Taxonomy (NCBI): domain Eukaryota; kingdom Metazoa; phylum Chordata; class Mammalia; order Rodentia; family Aplodontiidae; genus Aplodontia; species Aplodontia rufa. The sequence goes on along the minus strand of PVKS010006825.1, from coordinate 1,898 downwards.
TTCAGTGAAGTACCTAGTCGATTTTAACATCTCCCTCTCATTAGTTCAAAATCTCCAGGATTTCACTCTAGTATCTCTGTGAATGCTAGAACATACATAGCAAAGTGGTCTCCATCCTCCCTAAGCCACCAACTTTCTGTACTATGCCCTCATCAACATGGAACCCCAAGTCCAAAATCTTGGGGTAGGCTTCATGTTGATGAGTTTTAACTTTCTATATGCAGCTATCATTTATAAGTTCTATTTTTTCTCTGGAAATGTCCCTTTAATTAGACCCTCCTTTACAGTGTCCGTGGGTCCACTTTTGATCTGATTCCTGCTAACTTTTTGCATGGTCACCCTGTCACTCTCAGGTTTAAATCTTCCAACATTCCTTATCCTCGTAACTGGTAATTCTTAAACTATATCAGGCCAGCTGATATTTTTAATTTGGTATATATACGGCTTTAAAAAATGAGTTAACATTTAACATTAAGAGTATTTTCTTTAAAGAACATGGGCCTCTAGCTGCATTGGGAAAAATCTCAGTACCATCCCTGCCAGGTCTGCATTTACTGATGGGTATAGCAACTGAAGCTGAACAGGAGAATTTCTCTCTTTAGGAAGAACATAGAAGTCCTCACTCAGGTGGCTTGGCCGGCCTCTGAGGTTATGACTGTAATTGGCTACATTTGCACACCTCTGCAGAAGGCAGCTAACACCCCTGTACCCTCCCTCTCTGAGCCTCTCCTGGGCCCAAATTCTCAGGCTCAACAATCTTGCCTTCTCACCTGCTCCCTTGACGCAGGCCCTCTTCCCACATCTTCTGTAGCCACGAGGGCCTGAAGCCACATCATCTCTTTCTCCATCCATCCACGTGCTTCTCTTCAGTTTGTGTCATTTTCTAAAACATTGCTCATTACCTCACTCTATGTTTGGAGTCAGGATGCCTCCACCCTCTAAGTACAGTCAGATGCTGGCCTCAGCCAACCAGGTCTGCTGGGTCAGTGCCCTTCTGCTTCCTGGAGCAGTTCTGGGCATCCAAGAAGCACCCAAGAAAGAGCTGCTGAGATGGCTACGCTGCAATCTAATCAGCACCTCAAGAGAAAAGTGGGCCTGGAAGGGTCTATATTCTGCACTTACACCGATATGGTTTGAAACTAGTCATTGTTCCTGTAAGCAACTAATAAAAAGAAGTAAAAATCAGAAACTAAGCAAGCTCTTTTAAAGTTTCCGTTTAAAGTAATTTGATAAAGCCCTTCTATTAAACCATACTACCTCATTTTATTCCACAGATAAATTTGATTCTATGACCAATATAAACTAAAAGTTTCATTCATTTTGCTCTCATTTCTTATGAGATTATTAAAACTCAGAGATCCAATTTTCTATCACTTTAGGAAGACATTATTTAAATGTTAAACAGGCTTGAAGTGAAGAGATAAAGCATTCCACAGATTTGTATTAAAAACAAAAGGGAATAGATGAGAAGCCTAAATTCTAAGAAAAGTTTTCTAACTACATGAGTAGAAATCAAAACCTATTTAAACTAGTATGTAGAAAACAGCAAATGTTAAATAATTTACTTTAAACATAGATCTTCAAGAAGAATCAGATTTACAGAGAGGCCCTCAAACTAATATTTTCTCAATCAAAAGATTAATTCAATGTAATAATTACCTTTAAAATTTTTTAAAGATTCAAAATAAAAACTATTTCATAAAAAAGCCATTTACATCATGATGAGTAAAATCAGCTTAACCCAGAGATCTAAGGGTCGATTGTCTCCACTCATCTGTGGAGGTGGGGACTAGACCCTGGACAATGAGAAAGTTGGTCTAGAAACATGAGTTAAATTCAGATAAGATGTAATGCTTTACAATCTAATACTATTTTTAGAGTTATAATGGGAAGGGGAA